>PPJI03000065.1:0-86889 GCA_003707485.3 Blastobotrys proliferans
TTTTTTGCTTCTTTTTTTAAAAAAAGAAGAGCACCACCCCCAACGCACGCCGCATCCCGTGAGGCTGCCATCACGACATGAAGCGCCTCACTTTCATAGCCCTCATGGTGCTGCTCATCGCAGCGGCTCAGGCAACGAAGATGCTGCCAGTGCCTGACCTGAACCATTACGCGTACAAGTACAACGACATGTTCATCGACCTGGTCAACTTCAGCGACAACAACGCCCAGCGTTACGTGATTGCACAGGACGGCGGTAGATACTACTCGCAACAACCGCTCGTCATCCACGGATACCCGATTGAAAGCACAAACACAAGCAACTTGGTCAGGGATGCTGGGTACCTGAAGGCTGGAAGCTGCCTTGCCAATGGGGAGCTCAGCGCAAAGTCCAAGAGTTTCCGCAACAAATGCCGCCTATGCAAGGGCTGGACACTGCTTGAAGCGTTTGAATTCAACAGCTCAATTCCGTTTGTAGACTACGCATGGCTGGGGTACGATCCCACGAGCCAGCAGTATGTAGTAGGAGTGTGGGGCAACATGAACGTGGCAGAGTTTCAGCATCTGATGTACGACATAGGGCTCGAACTGGAGCACAAGCCAGATATTGCAATGGGGTCTATTTCGCCGTTATACTATGATACGTTTACGGAGGTCAAAAGCACGCTGGCTCACAGCATGAAGTCGTATATTCGTCCAGTAGGACAGTTTGCCAAAAAGCACATCAAATTCGTAGGCTATGGTACTGCTTCTCCAGTTGCTGAATTGCTAGCATGGGACCAAATCAACAACAACAACCCAAGAGGAGCGTTCGAGGTCAGCGTACTGACAGCTGGCATGCCAGCATACGGAGACCTGGACTATGAGAAATGGGTCAAAGCACGTTTCCAAAACTCAACCACCCGGTTGATTACGACTGCCAATCCCCTGTCATTTGTGCATCGCCCGCCATTTGCTCGACTTAGCATTGGCGAGATCCTAACCCATTCGCAGCAACACAAGGTCGGCATCTGGTGGGTCACAGACCACAATACCCATCCATGGGATGTTCCTGGTAACGAGCCAATGTTGTTGGAAATCATCAGGGGCCACCATCCATCTACTTATGTCTGCGAGCCCGGTGGTTGTCTAGAGTCGTATCAATTGGATATTGCCGAGATTCCTTCGCTGATGATAAACTATGCCGTTCCGCTGGATTGTCAATTTGCGTTTGCAGACTAATAATGAGTAAATAAATAAAAGAAAGAGAGAGCTACGAAACACATAATTTACATATCATCTTCCGATGGAGGCTGCTGCTGGCGTGGCTGTGAGGGCTTTCTTCCTCGTCGTTTGCTGCCTTTCTCGTCGTCGTCCATGTCGTTGTTATTGCTGTTGTTACTGGCCGTCACTGGGTCCGGATACTTTTCCACGCTTTCTCGCAAAAAGTCAAACGTCTCTGTGTCGAATATTGCCTGCTTCAGATGTGATGGTGTTACTCGTTTGGAATTTCGTGATTTGGCCTGTGCGCAACTTTCGTCCACCAGCGAGCACATGAACAGTTCCAACGCTTTTGCGACCACAATCGGCGTAGCCTGGGCTACTTTGCCTATTTCCTCGTCGCTCTGCATCAACCGCTTGATTCTGGCGACTGGAAATCGCGTCTTAATCTCCCGCACTTTCTTGTCCTGCTGTTCTGACATTTTTCGGTGTGGTGTGTGGCGTGAATACGTGTGTGTGCGTGATTACCTGATTAAGCAGAAGCACAAACAAAAATAATAAATTTTTCGTCCTTCAGGGATTTGTGCGCTTTTTTATATGTTCGATTAACGGAGGAAAAAAAAAAAAAATGGAACCCAGGCGCGGCTGAGGATTACGTGATCCGGGCGTAAGCAGTGCCGGGATGTACGCCTGCAGACGTGAATCTACGCAGGGAGAGAGTACCCTAGGGGTATGTTCTTCATTTTTGAAAAAGAAGAGTGTATCTCCAGGGCATGTTCTTCTTTTTTCAAAAAAAGAAGCAAAAAACGGTGCCCGCGGCGCTGTTCCCCATCGTCGACTGTTTTTGCTTCTTTTTTAAAAAAGAAGAAAGCCACCTCTAGGGGTATGTATTCTAAAAGAAACAGTAGACGTGCTATAATACAGTGTTCAATACGAAATGCTGGGTTGTATATGATTATGTACAGAGTTAGACCTTGCCAAGCAGCAGGGTGGAATTGGTGCCTCCAAACCCGAAGCTGTTGGTCATAGCATACTTGACCGGCAATTGCTGTGACTTGTTCGCAACATAGTTGCACTGGAACTCGTCAGTGAGCGTATCCAAGTTAAGCGTAGGCGGTAGGATATTGTTATGTAATGCCAGAATGGTGAAAATCGCCTCTACTGAGCCAGCTCCGCCCAACAGATGCCCAGTAGCCCCCTTAGTAGAAGATATATTGATCTCAGATGGATCCTTACCCTTTGATGATAACAGTCGAGTAATTGCGTTGGATTCGGCAATGTCTCCAAGCATTGTAGATGTGGCATGTGCGTTTACGTAATCAACTTGTGAAGAATCCACACCACCGCTCTTCAACGCCATTGACATAGACCGATAAGCACCATTACCATCCGACATAGGAGCAGTTATATGATGAGCATCCCCTGATACGCCATAACCACAAACTTCTGCGTATATTTTAGCTCCCCGTCTATTGGCATGCTCCAATTCCTCAAGAACCACAACACCCGCTCCTTCACCAATCACAAATCCGCCACGATCTTTATCAAACGGTCTAGAACTTTTTTGTGGATCGTCATTCCATTTAGTGGATAAACTTTTTGCCCTGGCGAACCCTGCCACTGCTAGCGGATGAACAGGTGCCTCGCTTGAACCAGCGATCATTACATCTGCCATACCCTGCTTGATAAACCCTGTGGCATCTCCAATTGCATGCGCACCAGTTGTACAAGCGGTTGAAACCGCATGGTTAGGTCCTTTAAACTTGTTAATGATTGAGATGTGTCCAGCTGCCATGTTATTCAACAAATTTGGTATAAACAGAGGTGACACTTTTCTATAACCATGCTGCTCATAATTTACAACATTTTCTACCAATGCGTCGAATCCACCTATCCCTGAACCCACCGCTACCCCAGTAGCCTCCAATTCTGATTCCAACTGAGGTCTCCATTGTGCATCGTCTAAAGCCTGCCTTGCTGCCGCAACCGCATACTGGCTGAATAATGGGATTCTTCTGATTGACGTCTTATCAATCCACTGGCTTGCATCCCATTCTTCGGGTGGTACCAATCCCCCAACTTGGCTAGGTAGTCCGTCGAATCTACTGTCCAATTTTACGATCCCACTTGCCCCGTTGATCAATCGTTTCCATGCAACCTGTGTACCTACACCCAACGGGCATACCAGCCCGAGCCCGGTGACAACTACTCTTCGTGACATGGTATGTGTCCTGTGGTTGTATCCGTGTCTACAGTGATGTCAGTGGTGTAGTGTAGTGCAATGTAGTGGATGCTAGTCGGATGTCGGGATGTCGAGTGGGAGAGCAGACGGAGAATAGCAAGTGCATGCGACACACCGTCCACCCCAGCTAGCATACCGTTTTTTGCTTCTTTTTTTTCAAAAAAAAAAAGAAGACGTGACCCTAGACGTAGTGTTCTTCTGTTTTAAAAAAAGAAGCAAAAAACAGCAGACAACAGGGGTGGGGTGGGGAGCCGTCCCGGCGTGTGCGGCGGCCAATTAGAGCGCTTATCGATTATCTATCTACACTCGCGGCATTAGACGCCGCAGCAGCGACGCCAAAGGGTAATTGTGAGCGAATGCAGCGACACAATAAATACACAGTTATCCGCACAGCTTGAAGCCAGATAAAAGCTAAAATGACCAATAATCGAGGATACAAAACAAATGCTCCTGGTGTGCACAATATAACCATGGGTGGCGACGCGCCTTTCCCGGTTCCACAGTTTACCGACAAGAGAGCACAGAGACAGTGGATGCTGGAGCACATGGCAGGTGCATTCAGAGTGTTTGCTCGTAAAAACTACACAGAAGGCACCGCCGGCCATATCTCAGTACGGGATCCAGTTGATCCTGACACTTTTTGGATCAATCCGTTGGGAGTCCATTACGGTCTGTTGAAGGCCTCCGACATGGTTCATGTTGATGAAGAGGGAAATGTTATCGGAGGTTCCAAGAGAGCAATCAACACTGCAGGCTTCAAGATCCATTCGGCTATTCACAAGGCAAGACCTGATGTCCATGCGGCTTGTCACACACATTCGATCCATGGTAAGGCTTATTCTGCGTTCGGAAAGCCGCTCGAGATGATTAACCAAGATGCTTGCACCTTCTACAATGCCCACTCAGTGTACAATGATTTTGGTGGTGTGGTGCTTGAAGAGACCGAGGGACGGCATATTGCTGAAGCGCTGGGAGATAACAAGGCGGTTATATTAAAGAATCATGGGCTGTTGACTGTGGGATCGACAGTTGATGAGGCTGCTTATTTATTTACGCTAATGGAACGTACATGTGAGGCTCAGCTGCTAGTCGATGCCGCTCAGGCCGGCAGTGGCAAGCAGAAGGTGCTGATTAGCCACGAAGACGCGCTTTACACTTACACCCATGCGTCCGACCCGGAGACGCTGTACATGGAGTTCCAGCCAGACTACGAGTACGAATTGCATGTAAATAGCGAGTTCAAGTGGTAGTTTAGGATCAATTGACGGTAGCGTCCACTGTTTTTTGCTTCTTTTTTTAAAAAAAGAAGACACCACCCCCAGCGTCTACTGTTTTTGCTTCTTTTTTAAAAAAGAAGAACAAACCCCTAGAGCTACTTTCTTCTTTTTCAAAAAAATAAGCAAAAACGGTGCCTGCGGCGCTCACTCAACCAGCCGGTGCGGCGCCGGACACGCCGCACGAAGCAAACGGTGCCCGTTCGGTCCCTTTCAACCGGGAGGCGGCTGCAATACTAAATTGGAACAGCGTGTATATGTGTGTATGTAATGCCCCCAGATAATGCAAGTGCAGGCGCGGTGCAGTGGTGGTATCTCTGACGATGTGGACTACTTTACCAAATCAAGAACTATTGCCCTATGGACAGTAGTGTCAAATAATAGAGCATAAACTGGTGCGGATGACGGGCAAGCACATCCGCGCTCCTAGTAGTATATATAACTCAAAATAGCTGCTAAAACGTATAACCAATAACCACAATGTCCATTCAAATCGTTGGAGCAGGCGTAATTGGACTGACTACTGCCTATTTCATCAAACAGAAAAACCCAAATGTAGACATTGAGATCATTGCGCGTGAATTACCTAAACGTACAGATGAACCGGGCGATGAGTGGGTTGAAGGCGAATGGGCAAGTCCATTGTAAGTATTCTAGCTGAGGTTCCACCGGTTCATTTCAGTTCAGTTGGCTAACGAGTGCAAGTGCTGGCGCGATATACTTCCCTACTATGACGACAAACAAGTTCCACCGGCAATTGCAGATGCAGTCCTACCATCATTTCTGGCGGTTGGCGCATATGGAACCATTATGCGGTGTAGAGATCCGAATGATGAGACAGTATTTTGATCATACGGAAGTTAGCAGTCCTCAGCAGGAAAAAGAACTGGTATGGGCATGGCAGTTCATGCACAAGTTTCGCCGGCTAAAGAATGATGAACTACCACAGAATATCCGCGGCATCTCCGGTGGTGTGGAGTACTTATCCTTGTGTATTAATCCGTGGATCTATTTACCATGGTTGCGAACGCAATTGGAAGATGATATGCAGGTTCGGTTCACTAAAAAACACCTCAATAATATGCCTGGTGCTGCAGCAGCAGCAGCTCCTGTGGTCATCAATGCCACCGGTTTAGGAGCGGGGCCATTGGTAAATGATCCGTTGGTCCAATCGGTTAAAGGACAAACTATTTGGACACGTTCATCGTATCAAGGACCGATGGCGGTGCGTACTGGATTGGAGTACACCTACGTCATTCCTAGAGCTTTTTCAAAGGGCATAATTTTGGGTGGTTATTCGAGCGTGGATGATAAGAATATGCAGCCTGATAACAAACTTCGGGAGGATATTATCGAGAGAACCAATGATTTATGTCCGGAAGCGATAGAAAATGCAAAAAGCGAATCCACCGACTCCAACAACATTTCAGTGATAAGAGATATAGTTGCGCTGAGACCAGGACGTCAAAACGGTCCCCGAATTCAAGTGGAGAAGCTGGAAGATGGCACATCCTTAATTCATGCCTATGGATTCGAGGGCGCTGGCTACATTTACAGCGGAGGGGTTGGTGCATATCTTTCGTCACAAGCTCTTGCTGCCCTCGAGCAACAACCACCTCCCCATTCCAAGCTCTAGAGTAAAATTGTGGGGATTTGTTTATTTTGTTTTCTGCCCACCTTTCCCTCTTCAAATAAAAACCAATTCAATCCCCGTTTCATTTCGGTCTTTTACGAAGTCTTTGTACACTCAATTCCAGTAATACAAGTGGGGTTCTTGTACGGTCCTCCATAAATCTCCGATGCGGCTGTGCTTTAGCACTCTGGGTAGTCAAGTGCCCTCCCTGCTTGGTGTGCTGCCCACGACAAACCGCCTTGTGTGCATTTAGCGATTACTTGGCTTTTACCTACTACAAGGGTCCAACCCAAGTGATTGCAGCCGGTAGATTATCCGACGGGATGCCTCCGGCATATGCCACATCGTTCAGCTAAATGACCCATAGACCTTTATTACACTCTGCAGAATCACTGCAAAATGCTCTATTCACCTGTGATAGTCCCCAGACTTGGTTTTCAACATAGAAAAATCTTGATATAAACTGGTAGTTGTATGGACAATATTGGAAATTTTTTTCTGGAACCTCATCGCATCGGACCACATCAGTTACGCCCAGTATATGCGAGAAAATTTTTTTCTTGTGCCAATCAGCCAATAGATTTATCTCCAAACCGTTCATTCAGATCCTAGATCCCGCGGTTATGCGGCTTTGCGCGCAAGACAATTACTTTTGTACGGAAGAAAATAAGAAAATTTTGTTTTTTTTTGTTGCATACGGTTCCAGTTCAGAGACAATTCACAGATATGTCCATTTTACCTTCCTTCGGTTAGCCTAGCAGGACGAGAATCACCTTGAATTAGTTTTTTTTAATATATAAATGAGGGTGATCATCCTATAATTAAAATCCTCTCCCTTCCTTTCTTTCTTAAACTATTTGTTTTAGGTTGATCTCTAAATTAAAACAAAAAAAAATTACGACAGAGGATACACTCTTGCTTCTTCTCCAATCCTGTGTAAATTTTTTTTGTTAAAAAAACAATGGCATATTCCAGCGACGACATAGAAAAACAGGCATCTCCATCTGGTGCGGACGTTGCCGTCAAGTATGAAGAAGACATGGATAAGCATTCAACTGCTACTGGCAACGTCCAGGAATACAAAGCCCTGGCCAAAATTGAGCGAATCGCAAAATACTTTGGCGCAGAAGTACGAGGTATTGAACGAGTTCCTGAAGAGGAAAAGACTGATCCTTCACTATGGACCGCCGCTTCAATGTGGATGGGTGGTAATATGGTTGTTGCAACATTCGCATTAGGTGCATTGGGTATTGGTACTTTTGGTTTGAACTTTTGGGATTCGGTATGTACGATCATTTTCTTTTCAATGCTGGGTGCGGCCCCAGTAGCTTTTTTTAGTACATTTGGTCCAGAATTTGGTTTGCGACAGATGGTTTTGTCACGATACTGGTTTGGTTATCAGGGGGTTCGAATTATTGCAATTCTCAACGTTATCGCTTGTATTGGTTGGAATTCTGTTAACACAATGGTATCTGCACAAATGCTACACACTGTTGGTGGTGGCACTTTACCATCATGGGCAGGTGTATTGATTTTGGTATTTTTGACTTTTTTGATCTCATTTGCCGGTTACCGAATCATCCATTTGTTCGAAATGTTTGCGTGGATTCCATGTTTTATTATTTTTATTATTGTGGCAGTTCGAATGTCCAAATCTGGTACTTTTACCTCTTTACCAATGAACACTGGTGCATCTGAGGCAGGTTCCGTTCTAAGTTATGGATCAGCTGTTTATGGGTTTGCAACTGGCTGGACTGCATTTGCTGCCGACTATACTGCTTATATGAGAAAAGACTGTAACAAACCATTGATCTTTTTGGGTGTATGGGGTGCAGTTGTTTTCCCATGTATCTTCAGTATGGTTTTGGGTGCTGCCTGCATGACTGGTACTCTTGCTGACGACACCTTTAAGTCTCACTACGATGAGGATTCCGTTGGAGGCTTGTTGTATGCAGTTTTAGTCCATGATTCGTTGCATGGCTTTGGTGAATTCTGTGTGGTTGTTTTGGCTTTGTCTACCGTCGCGAACAATATTCCAAACATGTACTCGTTGGGTTTGAGTTGTCAAGCCGTTTGGACCAAGATGCAAAAGGTTCCACGTATTGTATATACCACCATTGGTTGTGGTATCTCAATTGCAATTGCAATTCCTGCCTACATGTACTTTGCAGAGTTTATGCACAACTTTATGAACTTGATTGCTTACTGGTTGGCTATCTATACTGGTGTAGCCCTTTCTGAACATATCATCTACAGAAAAGGCTTCCGAGGCTATGATGCTGACGAGCACTCAAACCATGCTTATTTGCCATGGGGCGTTGCTGGTATTTTTGGATTCTGCTGTGGTGTAGCAGGTGCAGTTATTGGAATGTCGCAAATCTGGTTTATGGGACCAATTGCCGCCAAAATTGGCGATCCAACCCATGGAGGTGGTGATGTTGGTTTCCCATTAGGATTTGCATTTGCTGCCATTGGGTTCAATATAGTGCGACCATTTGAACTCAAGTACCTTGGAAAATAAATGGGGGAAATCAATTAAATAAAAAAAAAAAACTGTTGGTTATTTATATCGGACGGTTTCCATTGATTGGAATGACGAAGTACCGTTATATTTATTACTTTTTTTTTTTTTTTTTTCAACGTTTCTACGTCTTTTTACAGTTTTTGTGTTTTTTTTTATGATTTCTTTTATGGGTTTATTTCGATTCTTGGAGCAGACGTCTAGTGAGTCGTTGAAGGGCACTAGTTACGTTGTACGTCTCTCTACTACTATATTATTTACATCTTAGATATTTAATGACTTTACTTCGCATGTACACGTTCCGAGCCGCACCGCGTGTGGCTCCCACCCCCTGGCTTTCTTTTAAAAAAAAGAAGCAAAAAAAAGGTGCCTGCGGCGTTGCTCCCCGTCGTCTAGTGTTTTTCTTCATTTTAAACTCCAAAGTGTCTTCTTTTTCCAGAAAAAGAAGCAAAAAGCGGTCGAAGAGCCGCACCATCGCTGTGTATCTAGCGCATTGTTGAAAACACCAAAACTAGCCTTCAATACACTGTTCATACAATAGAAATATACTCAATTAACCTCTTAGAATCGATATATGACAATAGTTATTTCATATCATGCATTTTTACCTGTTTTCAGACCCCCCAAGACGACCACCCCCAGGGCAGTATGAGATTTACGCCCACAGGCGTATATCACAGTCCTAGCTGACTGAGCCTCGTCTATTGTTTTTGCTTTCTTTTTTAAAGGCGGTCAACGATGGGTCGCACGGTGTATAGTATACTCGCTAGTTAATTGATCCCATCGTCCACTGTTTTTGCTTCTTTTTTAAAAAAGAAGAACACTACCGATATAGATATATGCAAGTCATGCTTTCCATAGATCGTCAGAGCATGTACGTCGTTCATCATGCATCACATAAATTTACGATAGATTTCGTTCATCATGCATTAAATATATATATATATAGAATATCACTAGATAGATACGATACTGTATAATACAACTACTTCTGTACCAAGAGCACCATTACAGTTATATCATCCGGTTTGCCACCATAAATATTGGCACCCTCTAAGTTCAGGTTTCGCCTTAGTTCCTGAGCAAACGGCGAGTTTCGTTCCCCATCTAATGAATACTTAGCGGCGTGTCTAACAAGAGACGCAGCCAGTTCATCAGAACCCGTCATGTTATCTCCAACTCCAATAGCGCCGTCCTTAGCACGGATCCATGACCCGTTTCTGACCATTAAATCAATAATAATATCTAGCATTTCATGAGCAAACATATTGTCAGTTAACCCATCGGTAGACATCACAACAACGTCTCCGTGCTGCAAGTTATGCTGGTTTGTTTCTGCATCAGAGGGCTTATCGTCTATACGTTGACTTTCGTCAACTTTAAAGTTCTCCGGTATAATTGCCATTTGATAAGGGGTATTAAATACATGCGTCTGCGGCTTGGATTGACGATACAGTCTTCCTTCTCTAAATATCGAATATCCGGAATCTCCCAAGTTGGCAACGTGAAGAATTCCATCATTGGGAGAAATCATTCCCACACATGCAGTAGAAGAACCTGCTTCTACCTGTTTTTTATCTTTAATCTTGTTGTATGCAATTTCTAGTACTGATAATGGTGTTTCTGATAGGTTGGAATCTTTTTCCTGCTTTAGGAACTGTTTTTTCATATTCTGGCACAGCTGGAATGAGTATAATGAAGGATCTACACCGATGGTTGACCAACCTCCAACTCCATCCGCTACTCCAAATGCCATTGAACCCTTTTTGGTTCCTTTTGAAATCTGACACTTGAAAAATGCATCCTCCCCGCTATCTGGTCTGACAATTCCATCTCTAGTTTTGTAAAGGTTCGAAAGTCTCGCCTGTTCCATTGCCGAGTCCTCCCGGATTTTAGGCATAAACGCTTCTGAAATTTGAAATTGATACGAATTTTTGATCGTCGAATCCGATGACTTGATGCTACTTGTCGACGATACAGCCGGCGAAGGGTATCCATTTTTCAAACTGAAATCATCGTTAGTGTTGCCATTGACAACTGTAATTGCTGGAGAGGATGGCGGACTATTGCCGGAAGGAGTAGGTGGTCTACTTGATAGCCCTCTTTTTACCACAGATAACGTTCTATGTAATCTAGTCATTTTCTTAGGTTTTGATTCCTCGATTGGTGATGTAGCGGATTTACTAGTAGTTGATGATGCTGATGATATTGTAGATGACGATCGTTGTTGTTGTGTGTTTAATAACATTTTTTTTTCGCCTACAGAAAATTTGAACCAAAATGTGCTGCTTGTGCTTATGCTTATGCTCACGCAATCCTTACTTACATTCACAGAAAGTCGTGGTTCTGTGCAGTGCAAAGTTATATTAATTCCGAAGAGTTCCGTACAGTTTAAATTGTTATCTCTATCTCATATACCATAGATATTGACTTTTTATTCCAGTAGTCGAACTAGTTAGTTGAAGAAAAAAGTAGCCACTTGATCGGCACCGCACGGTATTGTATTATCTCGTTGGCTTTGTGTTAACAAAGGTATTGTTCTATGACTTAGAATGGATATTCCCCACCACAAATGTATTTTGAACAAGAAAAAAGTTGGAAAACAGGAGAAATGTGGAGAGAGGACGAAAATGGTTTTATAAAAGGTTTCGTGGTTTTAGGTCCGTAGGCATTGTATTGGCTTTTTTTTTATTTTTGCATGCGTGATAACTAGTATTATTTCCATTTTTTAATACTTTTTCGCACGTGTCTTGGCAGATACCTAAACCGACACCTTAATGCGTGCAGAAATTTTATTACCACCAGATCCAACCCAGCGGTTCCGATTGATTGCCAGGTGATTCTGATTCTGTTTTGATCACAGACCGGCCAATCTCTGACAAAATGTTTTGGTACTGTGCTCTAGGGGTATGTAGATCATTCCTGCGCCGTTGGCCGCTATGTCATAGTCTATAATGTTCTTCTTTTTTAAAAAAGAAGCAAAAACAGTAGAAGCTGAGGAGTGACGTGACCGTTTTTTGCTTCTTTTTTTGAAAAAATAAGTCGCTACCCCCAGGGGTACAAATTCCGCAGATGCGCGGCTTGGACAGCATTAGAATTAGGATTGTCTATAGACTCATAAATCGTTAGGTTGTAGTTTAGTTTGTTAGTAGATGGTTAGGCAAAGAACTTGTAAACTCGATACCACCAGCCTCTGCTTCTGATGCGTTCTTCCTCCTCGGCGACCTCTTGAGCTAGTAAGTCGAGGTCCAGTTCTCGCCGGCCAGCGTCGATGTCGATATCTTTGGTTCGCACGAATTTGGTCTTCTTGACAAGCTTGTAGGCAATAAATAAAACGAGATCGATAGGAGCTGCCAGGTACGACTGGAAGAACAGCGCAGGGTCCAAGCTGGGCCCTCCAATTGGATAGAGAGCGACGTAAAACTGGGCTACCAGTACCACCGTGGCGATGATAATGGCCACAATGGATCCGTAAATCCCGACTTGGCTCTTGAATGGAATCTCGTTCAACGATCGTCCGTTAAGCTTCATGGCTCGTCGCAGACGTAGCTGCGAAAAGTTGATAACAAAATATACAAAAATCAACTGCAGCCCAGTCCAAGTTGCCAGCCAGTCAAACACTTGGGTCTTCTTGTCACTGGCAACAACGAACCCCAACAATCCAAAGATGCATGTAATGAAAATACCAACCAATGGTCTCCCCTTTCGATCCACGTATGCTACAATCTTGGGGGCGAATCCCTGCGCACTGAGAGCGGCCAAAGTTCGTGAGCAACCATATACTGCAGAATTGCCCACAGACAAAACTGCTACCAGAATAACCGCATTGATAACCGACGGAAGTCCAGCCACGCCTGCGTTCTCAATTGCCAGAACGAAAGGACTGGCACTGGCATCAGCCATGGATTGAGCTCCCATCAATCGTTTGTCGTCGTAAGGCACCAGCAGGCCAATGATAGTCAAGCTGACAATGTAAAAGATGATCAATCTCCAGAAGACCTGCTTGATAGCTGTTGGAAGAGTCTTTCGAGGGTTATGAGTTTCGGCAGCAGCCAATCCAATCAACTCGGTACCTGTAAAAGAGTAGGCTGCAGTTACGAATGCAGTGCACACACCGTGAAACCCATTGCTGAAAGCTCCGGGGGTATGCCAATATTTACCACCAATGTATCCTTGGCCGTTTGGTGATGCCCCGGCACAAATGCAAATGCCAAAAATGATGAATCCAATAACACACACCACTTTGATTAGAGAGAATACGAACTCGGCTTCACCGTATCCTTTGACACCAAACATGTTGATGACCACCACAATGACATAAAAAACTGCAATCCATACCACAGGATTGACAGGACTGTCCCAATAATCGAGACAAATGGCTGCTGCCACCAATTCCAATGGCAATACCACCAACCATAGCAACCCATAACCCCAACCAACTGCAAATCCAACCGCTGGGTCGATGAATCTGGTTGCATAGGTTGCAAACGAACCAGACACTGGGTACATTACTGCCAGTTCACCTAGTGACTGAATGGTACAATACAGCATGACCCCCACAACGCTGAATCCGATCAACAGAGCTGCTGGTCCACCCTGACTTAGCGTTTTACCACTTCCCACAAACAACCCTGTGCCAATGCTACCTCCAATAGCAATCATTTGCAAATGTCTCGATTTCAACGACCGTTCCAACGGTGCCTGGCTTGTGGCGATGGCTGCCTTTTCGAGGTCAGTCATATTTGATGTGTCATAACTTGGAGCTTCTGCTGGTTTAAACGAATCTTTAAAGTGCTGCCATTTCGAAGAGGACGATGACGGCGATACCTCGGTATGGCCCTCGACTGCTTTGGATACAGACGACGAGTCTGATGTGCTATTCACAGACGAGGAGCTGTGTTCTTTAGACATTTTGTGTGCTTGCAGAGCAGAAATATATATTTACCAGGATCCCTATACGTTTATATATCAAACAGCATCAGTTCATACTCAAAAAGGGTTCTCCGATATCGGTTCAAATCTTAAATCATCCAAGACATGCGTCAGCTATTGCGTGCGGCGTCAGCAAATTTTTTCACGCCCTTTCTCTCAGGCTATACTTAGAAGTCGACAATACAGTTGCCAAGATGAGCTTCGCTACTACCTACAGTTAGAGGATTGAGTATGCAGCCCCCCTGGAATCAAACAAGATGCAGCGGCCATACCTGCATTCTCAAAAGATCATTGAATCGGATGAGATGGGATGATATGATATTGTGGAAAGGCGGATTTCTTGGTATTTTGACTGACTGACTTTTTTGCCGCACCATCCGTCGGAGAGCTTCAACCGTCAATAGAATGAAAGGATCGCTAATCTCATAGATTACAAGCTGGTAGGCGGAAAAGAGTCATTTGTCACAACGTTGAATATCTGGCCATATTTTGCCATAAACGATGCCACTCCGAAACCGGAACCACTGACCAGGAAAAAACAAAAAGAGTCAAATAAACATATAATTAATAATAATCGTACATGAGAAAATATTCTATTCTGAAGAAACGGAAGCTTCTCCTTCTTCTTCTTCATTACCGACAAAGCCTCCCTGTTTACATAATGCATAGAACAACGAGTCCTTGTCCTCCAGCAACTTCTGAGGTGAGTCGAATTCCTTGACCTGACCTTGTTCCAATACTACAATTCGATCACTATCCATAATAGTGTTCAGTCGGTGAGCAATGGTCAAAATAGTTCGGTCCTTGAATTCGGTTCGGATTGTATCCTGCAACACCTTGTCTGTTTCAACGTCAACTGCAGCAGTAGCTTCGTCTAGAACCAAGATCTTTGATGGGGTCAATAGAGCTCGTGCAAGACACATCAATTGTCGTTGACCAACTGACAAGTTGGAGCCGCCTTCATTAACCTTGCCATCCAATCCATCAGACATGCTTCTCACATGTTCCTTCAAGTGAGACAACTCTAGTACTCTCCATAATTCTGTATCATCGTGCTTGCCTTCTGGATCCAAATTATCTCTAATAGTACCCTCAAAGGCTTGCGAGTCTTGTGGAATAATTGACAATCGTTGTCGAAGATCTCGCAACCCGATTGTGCTTGTGTCTACATTGTCAATAGTAATATGACCTTCAGCTGCTTCAATCATTCGGAACAGTGCAAGTGTTAACGATGATTTACCAGCACCAGTTCGACCTACAATACCAATCTTTTCTTGAGGTCGAATTGACAAGTTGATATTCTTCAACACCAGGTCCAAATCTGGTCGGTATCTAGTTGAATAATTGTTGAAATGCAATGCACCATCAGTTGGCCATCTTGCAGCAGGTCGATTGTTTTCGATAATTGCGGGAGCTTCACTTTCCAATTGAGAGTACTCCAAAATTCGTTCAACACTGACAACGTTATTTTCAGCTTCAACCGAAACTCGGCACACCCAGTTCAATGATTGAGTGATTTGCAATGCATACGACAATGCCAAACCGACTGCACCAGCAGTCAAACCGGATGGCAGAGCGAACACTGCAAATGTAGCGGCACCCAAAATGATAACAGAACCAATGAATTCCAATCGAATAGCTAACCATCGATTGGCACTCACAGTTGGGAAATAAGCCTTCAAGTTTGTGTCAACTCTGGATTCGTTGATAAAGGCGAATCGCTTTTGTTGATCAAATGCTCGAACGGTTCCAATACCACCCAAAGTCTCCTGGAAGTGGGCATAAATAGGACTCTTTGAGACACTTTCCAGTCGCTTAAGTTCTCGGGAAGTTCGCAAGTAGTACTGTTGGAAATAGTAATACAAGACAGTCAATGGAACAATCAAAAACAAGAATGCCGGAGTAGAAGCAGAAATAACAATCAAGGTGAACAACACCTTGAAAACGTTAGCAAAGAATTGACTGAATGTTCGTGCCAGCACCTGATCCACTCGGTAAATGTCATTTGAAAATCGATTGATAATTCGTCCGATAGGAGTAGTCTCAAAGAATGCCATTGGAGCAGCCAATACACTGGCAAGCATTCGTTGATGCAAGAGTTTGGCAGCTCGCAAAGAGCAGTAAACAATCAAAATCAAAGATTGCACAACAGTCAAAGCCGAAGAACCAATACCGAATGCAGCATACACACCCAAGTACTTACCAACGTGAGGATTAGCACCAGCCCCGGTGTTGATTTCAGACCAATACTTCAACCAAACATTACCCAAGGTGCTTACAGATTGAGATAAAGCCAAAACAAAGATATAGGTAGCAACTGCTCGCAAGTCACAAGACTTGGCGTACTCTTTATACACTGACCACTTGACTTTGCCTTGTTCAGAATGTTCCTTGAGTTTGTCCTGTTTGGCCTGTGCTTCTTCGTCCAAAATTCTTGGCTTGGTGAAGCTGGCAGTACTGGCTCGTCTCAAAGTATGGTTACTGTTTCGACGTTTCAATGAACTTGCACTGCTGCTTCTCGTGGAACCACTAGCAGAAGTATATGGTTGGACAGGAGTTTCCTGGTATTCATCGCTTTCATCAGCACCTTCCAAGGTTGTGGAAGAAGCATCAGATTCGGAAATCCTGGATTTCTTGCCATATTCCTTGATCAAGGCGTACAAAGCACTTTGTCTGTCCAAACACTCCTGGTAAGTGCCCTGTTCGACAATCTTACCATTGCTAATCATCGAGATCGAATGAGCCTGGCCCAGCACAATGATTGCATTGGTAGCCAACACAATAGTCTTGGTTGCAAGCAAACCATTGGCACTAAGCAAGTTATCAATCAAATGTCGTTTTACATGTTCGTCAACAGCAGATAGAGGGTCATCCAACAAGTACACATCAGCTCGGGCATACACAGCTCGGGCCAAACTCAATCGAGCCTTTTGACCACCAGATAGCGAGATACCCTTTTCACCAACCATTGTTTCGTCGCCATCTGGCAGGATCTTCAAATCGTCTTCCAAAGCACAAGCTCGCAAAGTTTCGTAATAAAACTCAGGATCATACTTGCATCCAAACAAAATGTTGTCCTTAACAGAAGCATTCATAATCCAAGGCATTTGAGCAGCGTAAGCAACCTTTCCTTTGACAGTAACAGAACCATCTGCTTTGTACAAATCACCAAGCATTGCTTGCAACAGAGAAGACTTGCCGCTACCAACACGGCCCACAATACAAGTGAGCTCACCCTTTTTGGCAACAAAGTTGATATCGCTCAGAGCCACCTTGTATTCTGGACGTCGTTCCCAGACAAACGTACCCTTTTCAATGGTGACAGCAGGTTCACCAGGTTGGGTAGCCTTTGGCAACCGATCAACAGCATCCTGTTGTAATTCGTCAGAGGTCAAAAAGTCTCGCAACCGTTGAACAGACACACCTGCTTCGATCAATGCTGTGATAACCATTGGAACTACGGACAATGGGAAAGACAGCAAGTTGAACAAAGTCAAGGCAGGGAATACGATATCAGTGGTCAATGGGGCATCAGTAGTGTACACAAACAATGCAAAAGTTGAGCAAGACACAATGAATGGTGCACAAGTCCACAAAAAGGTGGTGGTTGCAGAAAACACACCAATCTTTCTCATGGTAACCAATTCGAGTTCATTTCGAACATAGTTGAGCTTATCCATGAATGGAATCTCCCACCCGTACAGCTTCAACGACTTGACATTGGTCAAGATTTCGCTAGTGATTCGGGTTCGCTTATCTCTGTTTTCCATCTGTTGCTTTTGCAAGGTTCGTTGGATTCTGGCAATGACAGTGTTGATCGGTACCATTACAACCATAACTGCAACACCAGCCCACATTGAATTACCAAGAATACCGTGCAACGATACCAAACACAAAATGATTTGGAATGGACCGGACCATATGATTTGACCGTATTGGGTCAAATCCTGCAATCGCTGGGTATCGACAGACATTAAATTGACGATATCACCAGTAGATTTGCCAGCCCGGTCCTCGTTGGACAGTACCAAAGACTTTTTGAATACATTGGAAGTCAAGGCAGCCTTGATTCGCATACCAGTTTCGAATGCCCTTTGGAAGTATTGATGCAGAGTAGCGGTCTGAACAACTGCAACAAAGAACATGCTAAAGGCAATCAAGAAACCTTTGGTCAGTGGAATTGTTCGGCCGCTCTCGTTGTAGTCGTTGACAAACTTGATCAACACTCTCAACAACTGTGGTTGCACAAAGGCCAACACATCCTGGATGCCCTTGAAGAAACCAGCAGCTACAAAAGGTCCACCGAAAGCCTGGCACAATGGGATAGCCAACGATGGCTTTTTCTTGGTTAGTTGGTCGTTCCAGTATTTTTCAAACTGAGCAGTCACTTTGGTGGTCGAATCCCTGGACGGAAGCTCGTGCAAGTCGTCTTCCGTCAAGTAAGTTTCGTATCCACGCTTCATGAGTCCACTCATCCAAGAGAACGTCAATCTAGAAAAGATATCAGCAAACTCAATTGGATTTCTGTTTTCATCCATAATGGTCTCGTAGGCAGACTTGGCACGAGGCATCAGCCACTCTAGCAACAGCACAAACACACTGTTAGCAAAGCTCATAGTATATACAGCACTGTAGCCCAACCGACTGCTAAAGTCGCCTTGCTCATAGAGATTAATAACCTTAACCAACAGAGCAAACACTTCAAACAACCAGTAGAACAGTAAGATAGCGTTGGAGATCATCGATCGGGTATTCTCCAGGTAGTGGATCGTAAAAGCTACAGACAGCGCGATCACAGCCAAAGCTGGACTCCACCATGAAATGTTGTGAAGAAAGTCGTCTGTGCCTGTACGGTTTACTGTAAGTATCAATGCAAAAAACAGTTGAAGTGCCACAAGAGCCTGTTTACATAATCTGTTAGCCTCATCCAATCAAAAAAAAATCCAATACATACCAATTTCAAATACCATCTCCAGCTATTCTTTGTAGGTTTTGGCTTGCGACAATACAGAGTATATATCTGGCCAACCCCTAACAGAATCACAAACAAGCTAGGAATTATCAACACCACTCCATCTACAAAGCACGGTGTCAAGCTAAAATCTTCGGTAAAAGGACCCCAACCCAACCCGTTCTTACACAAAAAACGAGGATCAACTGGGGGTTGAAGATCCGGTAATTTTGCAGGAGCAACAGCAACCTGCTCACCACTGTTCAGCAACGCATGCTGAGCCTGGGATACAAAAAACGACTCTGTGTCGTGGTATTCCATCATGATGGTGTGGGGGAGTGCAAGTGATTAGTGACAAAGGATGGGAAACTTTTTCTGTGTGGGTGGAACTGTTATTTTATATATAACGATAGAAACGTCCAGTTTTTTTCAAATTGAGGTAATAAGCCCCGACGATCATCAGCTCCCAGCCAAATATGCGCCGGTGAGTAATGCTGTGGCGGCGTGGGCGTGGCAGCTGGTGGATTAGTAATTCACCGGTTGAGCCGCATAAAAAATTTTTAATTCTCTTGGTGTCTCTCCTTGTCCATTGTAATTGTGGTGTGATGTACGGCTGTGTCAGTACTCCGGGAGCTAAAGATTGATAAACTAACCCTGGTTCGATTGAATCGATCGCTCCCTGGATATCGAAACGGACTGTAGTTACAATTCAATGATACCAGGGAGCACTTGGATCGCTAGGTCAAGGATTGTTCACGGCTCCTTAATCGGAATCGGATTCCGAATCGGGGACGGCAGCGAAATGGTACTGGGTGGTGGGTTATGATAGATGATATTCTTCTATGTTGTCCGAGCAGCATAGCATCACTATCTCCGCTCTCTACGGCTCTAGCGCGGTGCTCTATCCATATTATATAATTATAAATGTAAGTGCTGTCCCAGTGCGGTGGTACGGGCTAACAGTCTGTCTATCCTGCACTCTAGGCTAGAAATTCCCTCGTGGCACCATGCACCATGCGGCGGCTGGCCCCGTGTCTTCTTTTATTAGAATATTTGTGCGTTTAGGGGGTATCAACCCTTTGCCGCATGGTGCGGCTCAACCGCTAGGGGTGATGCCTTCTTTTTTTAAAAAAAGAAGCAAACAACAGTAGACGCTGGGGAACTAGATGGCATGCAGTCTGTTCGTTCCAATTGTCAAGAAGACATCACCTAGCAATTAGCCTTCTTCTTTTTAAAAAAAGAAGCAAAAACAGTAGACAGTGGGGGAGAGCACCAGGTGAGGTGGTACCTCATTGGGGGTCTAAAAACGATGTTCCATACGTTTTTTTGAAGAAACCGAGACCACCATTAAATAGCCAGCGACCTGTTTATTCCAATTGACTGTTGTTTTTTGCTTCTTTATTTAATAAAAGAAGAAATATGCCCAAAGCGGTCCATATGACGGTGCGGCTCATGGCACCAAATGACATTGTGCCTCTCTGGGGGTCAGAACACAATGCTCCCATCATTTTGAACGAAAACCAAGGGCATAATCGGAATGACTGAGGCTCGTTTATACCATTCGTCTACTGTTTTTGCTTCTTTTTTAAAAAAGAAGAAAGCCACGGCGCTGGTGTAAAAGCAGCAGGTGGAGTGCTGGAAGGACTGAGGTCTGTTCATCCAATTGCTACTGTTTTTTGCTTCTTTTTCTTTACAAGAAAGCGCTGCATTCGATTCCCGAGGGCTTCTTCTTTCTTTCTCAGTGACCCGTGGCTGTTTCCACGGCAACGCGGCGCGCGGTTCCAGGTGTTGCCAATCGGTCGTCTCCGTATTTGGTGTCACTTTGTTCGCGGAGTATATAAAAGACCAAACGGCCCCTGCCCTGCTGCACCGAACTTTTCATCATACCAACTTCAAAAATGTCTCTTTCAGCTGGTGACGAATTTCCAAAGGGCGTCAAGCTCACCTACGTTCCATACCAACCAGAAAACGCTGCCGTCAACGCATGCGGTATTCCAATTGTCTACGACTGTGATAAGGAATTGCCAAACAAGAAGGTGGTGATTGTGTCAGTTCCAGGTGCTTTCACTCCAACCTGTACTGCCAACCACATTCCTCCATACTTGGAAAAATTGGGCGACTTGAAGGCAAAGGGAGTCGACGAGGTGATTGTAATCTCTGCTAACGACGCCTTCGTTTTGGCAGCTTTCGGCAAGGCTTTGGGTGTTAAGGACGAAGTCAAGTTCGCCTCTGATGGCAATGCCGCATTCTCCGACTCCATCGGTTACTCAGTCGACTTGACTGCTAAGGGTCTTGGCAAGCGAACTGCTCGATATGCTATGATTGTTGACCACGGAAAGGTCACCTATCTCGACAAGGAACCAGCTATGGGTGTCACTGTCTCTGGTGTCGATGCAGTTTTGGCCAAGCTTTAAATCATATATACGTATTTATGTATGTATATATAGGTACTTAAAACAAATTGAATGGTATTCATTCGTCTATACTGGATTACCAACATATGCCGAATACGACTTCAAAGCACGATAGAATAGCTTGATATCGACTGACGAATTGTGTGTGTAATCTCGGCTGTTATCGACCGCCCGATTGGTTGGTCGGGATCATCGGTCGGTCGGTGGTTAGTAATCGTCACGATAACTAGAACTAGAATAGAACTTACTAGATGAGCGCATCCTTTAAAGCGTAGGACGGATAACCGTCAACTGAAGCCTTTGAACCTAGCAAAACCAGCATATCTGGTGGAATCCCGGTGCCACTTAACGATTGGATGAGTACTTCGTGAATACGATCATTGGCCATTTCTTCTGTAGTGGCTCGAAGAGTTGTGCTGATCAGCGCCTTCTTGACGTCGCTCTCTTGAACAATAACAATATCCAAACGGTTAGGGTTAGGTGCTTCAATTGAATAAACAGCCCCGGTTGACAAGACGTGGAATCGAATTTCAATGCCCAACGCTTCGTTGCCCAATGCCAATGCCAGCTTATCCCGAGCACAAGAGGTCAGACGTTCGATGTCGAATGACGAAACAAATCCCGATTTTTCGTAGATAGTCAGCACTGGGATCCCTGCAACCACTACCCATTCGATGAGATTGGTGATTTCTGTGATTAGCCGACTGGTCTCTCGTTCACAATGTTGGGCCTCTTGGTGCGCATTCCACTCCAAGAGCTGAAGCTTTTGTCCATCCTGGGGATCAATCTGGTCTTCAACGAGCGGTTCCGCCACTCGCTGGTGATGGTCCAGTACGAATAGTATATGATGGGGCTTGTTGTCAATTCCCGAGAAGGACCTTGTTTCAGGCGATGGGTCGTACCATGCGTTGGCGGTTGCTGTTTCAAACTCGATGTAACCAATTGCTCCAACTCTCATTGCAAAGCACTGCTTGACAAACACAGGGATCATCTTGTAGAACGAAATGATCTGCAAGATTAGGGCCAAAATTCGATGTCGCAGGTTGTACTTTAGGATTGCCAAGGTTCGTGATTGCCCGTTCTTCGCAACCTGGGCGGCAAATATTTCGGATAGACACTCTGGATTGGAGCCTGCACTGATGACCTTGTCAACACTAAAGCCCTCAACCTTTAATCCACTGACTCCGTAGGTCCTTGGGGACGCAAAAGCGGACATGCCAGACATCTGGGTTGGAATGATGATGTCAGAAGGGAACAATCAAACGCCGATCGATCCTGCGTTATTAAGCCGCACGCAAAAACAGTCGACGTCGGCGATAGTTTAAAGATTTGGATATATTACTACGTATAACTTACAGTATTCAGCTGTTGAAGCTGCTATTGTGCAATGTTTCTTACCGGGAGCCAGCTTAGAACTTTCCTTTGACATCATTAAGGGCAAGGACCTGCTTGTTTCCGTAGGTATCTTTCAAGTATTCCGGAGAGTTGTGGGTGGCATTTGTGATAAATTCGTCATTCCAAGTCATCCAATAAGCCCATGGAGCGCTCTGCATGTCAGGATCTGGGATGGAACCAACTTCAGCTAAAGCAAGGACTCGTTCGCTTTTGGTAAGGTCTTGCAGAGACTTGAATTTGTCAGCTAGTGGAGAATGATCACCAGCAGATCCGTAATTGTCGATAGTGGCAATGTCACACTTGTCGTTGCCTGGGTACCACTTAGGATCGGCAGTGTTACAGACCCATACAATATTGTGGATATTGTGAACACGAGTAATTCGATCATAAATGATATCCCAAAGCTTCTTGAAAGGAGCTGGACCCTTGGCTCCCCACCAGAACCAAGCTCCTTCTGGCTCGTGCAGTGGTCGAAAGAGAACAGGAACGTCAGCTTCCGACAATCGCTTGAGTTGTTCAGCAATGGCATCAATGTCCTTAATCAAAAGCTGAAAGTCCTGGTTGCTATCATCTGCAAGCGCTTTTTCAATATCAAAGCAGGTACCTTCGGTGTAGAAGCCCTTGTACCATGGTTCTTTGTCGGTTTCAAGCAAACAGCTTGGAGCAAACCAATGCCAAACTAAAGCATTGATACCACCTTGTTGGGCCCATTTGAGGGCATCCTCGATGGTGCTACTCTTACCACCGTGAGAAACAGCAGTAGAAGAGTAATACATCAAATCAGTACCCTGAATGGCGGGGGTGACACCGATGTTTTGCTGTAACCATGCCACACTACGAGGTTCTTGTTGACCAGAGAGGACGTTGGTACCATACTGGGATTGGATGAGCTTAAGAAGTTCTTTAGCCTGAGGAGTTGCTGCCTTGTCGATATTATCGTAAGACAACTTTGGCTGAGGAGCTGCCATTGAGCAAGAGACGAGCAGTGATGCTAACAAACTAGTTCCGAGCAACATTTTTATCAAGAGAGTGAATGAATGAATGAATCAGTTAATGAGTGGAAGTTGATGATTGTCTGTGACAGAGGGTGAACTTGTTTGTATTTATATACTTGGAAACTATGTTAATTACTTTTCGATTAAGAATCTTCCCCTCCCCCTGAGTCGTCTATTTTGTTTCATCTAAATTAGTTTCGTTTAAAATACTTTCTGCATAATTGTACCTGCACTTCTGTACTTTTCAATTATGTTCCTGGTTTTATGCGGGATACATCAATGCTCCTTGTGATTTAAGTAGTTTCGCGGCTGATGTTTTGCAAAAAATCTGAACGGCCTGACGTCATAACGGATAATTTTTCAACGGTGTAACAACGGAAAATTTTAAGGTTGTCCTACCCTACTGCATTGGCATACGGCAACGCCGAGAGATCAATCTAAAGTTAAGCTGTCAACTGTCTAATTGTGAAAAGTGCACAGGCAGTTTAGCCGTTTTATTAAACTGGCCCGTAACCCCTCAACTCCAGACACACAGTTTATTTCTAGCTCTCCATTTATCTAATTGAAAAGTCTTCTCAATTATTATTATTCTTTCTGTTAATTTCCTTGGTTTTGCCGATCACTTTCGGCCAATAGCCTATATGTACCGTTGCCCTTGAGTGCAGCTATCCGGAACATCTTACCAAGACCACTCAAAATACAATGCATTCTTTGAAAACCATTTTCATGTAAGGGAAAAGCAGGGGCGGTGAACTGTTTTTTTTCTTTGAACGCCTTAGGTGAGTCATGCACTCTGTTTTTCAATTCAATTGATATTCATGGCTAAATATGTATCCCACCATTGTATGTTTTAGATTTCTTTTTTTTTTTTGTGGGTTGCCGGTGAACATCTTGAAGAATCTCAAAAAAGAATTATGTCTGGCTCAATTACTAGTCTAGAATTAGGTTTTGATCAACGGAGTAAATTGGCAAAAGCGGAAACTTGCCTGCGTAGACTAATTGACTTGTACATACGTGATACTATCATGTGTAAAGGTGGGGAAAGTGACCATACTCGACTGAAATATTATTTTGAATATATCTGCATTATGAGACTTGATCGTCAATACTATGAAAGAAAATGCATGTCTATTTATAGGTTGTTAGTAACGCTTATTCACAATCTGAATGTCAATGGTTAAACTAAGATCGGGAATCGCCGGTTCTCTGTATACTCCAGTCTTACAACTACCATCGATGTTTTCTATGGTTAGCATAGTTTGCTGAGCCGGGATATTCGGTACGCTTCATGCTAGGTGGTTTTAGTTAAATAATATATTCAGTAATCAGGTTATCTTGGCCGTACAGTTCTAAAGCTCTGTAGCCCCTCAACTGGTAGAGCAATCACCCCCTCAAAACCTTATACGACCATTTTTTGACCATATTTCGAACAATTTAATTGAATTTGACCTAAAAAGCAAGCAGCTTCCTGGACTATCTTGGTGGTAATGCCGTAGCGAGAAAGAAACTTCAAGCGAGAGTTTACTTCTGTTCCAAGTACCGTACACTTAAGTGATACAAGAAGGCAATGTCCAGTTTCCTATCTGTGCTGGGCATTGGCTGATACAAAAGTGCGTTAGAATTGGCTGGCGAGCCGTTGCATGCATGTCTTGTTGCAATTAACGTTAAAGAAAATATATTGATTGCCTTCCTTTTGAATATTTTTGACTACGAGTTGTTTCTGTGCACCATCAATTGGCTGAATACTCCTTTTGTTGTCAGCTGGTATCGCATTGGTCCGTTATTCACAAATTGCTTCGCACATATAGTCCCTTTTCAACTGTACATCTACCTGTTCTAAGCTCCAAGTCTTATGTATGATATCATTTCTACTGACAATACGGTGGTGTAATGTTTTGTACTGAAAGAAGCGGTGACTAAGGGCCGGGTGTTACAATACAAACCTGCAACAATGTATAGTTTTTCTTCTGCTTAAAACCACCATGCAAAACTCGTGGTTGAGCTCATCATTTTAGCACAATTGAGTGAATTGTCAAAGTAATCTTTGTCCATAGGATCTAGATGCAAGTTTTGAACAATTCGAACAAACAGAATTAAAGCAATGTTTAGGCTGTTTCGCCCGTTGATTTCAAAGTATTCGTCAGTATCTGACAATATTATTTTTTGTTTCATTGCCTTCGCTTTTCGGTATGCAAGTGAACCGTTTGTTTTTCCCCCAGTGCCTACTGTTTTTTGCTTCTTTTTTAAAAAAAGACGACAACCACCAAGGCGTAACGTTCTTCTTTTTGAAAAAAGAAGCAAAAACAGTAGATGCCGGAAGAATTCTTTTTTATTATATCACCAAAGTGCTGCTGTTTCTTGTAATCATTTGGCAGATTACCGTGTTCAATAAAAAAATAGTTTAAAACTCTTGACTTTCCATAAAAGATTTGACCTACTAGAGTTACTATGAGAGCCTTTTTGTATATCAAACCAACTACAATGACACAATCCGCTATTATTCGTATCCTCGACAATGCAGTGTTATCGACCTTTATGCTTGGATACTGCCTCATCCATAGAAAAGGGTTGGAAGCCAAGTTGACAGTGGGCTTGAGGAGCTGAATCTCCTTATGTTACTCGAAAGCTATCAAACAATTGATGAGGCGACTCTAAGCAATTATCTTGGTGTGCTGAGTTCTCTTTCCATTGGAGACTCAATTCGCTACTCTGTCATCAACGATTTGAGCAACAGGGAAAAGCCATTCCACTTTTCCAATCTATCACGAATCAATTTCACAAGTTGCAACGAAAGAAACAGAATCTGTTCAAGTACCAAATTACTCGACGGTTGCAGTACAGCTAGAATCATATACATTGATGCCCTTCCCGATTATTGGTGTACCAGAGCTGTTGTCTGTTGTTAAGTCAGCCTGCCCGAACGCAGTCTTTGAGATAAAGATTTTTGACGATATGACAATGATACAGTGTTCCATAAGATTCTCTATCCAACTTTCTCCTGCAAACAACGATGGCAAGAATCTCATCAAGAACCTGACATTCAATGTGGGACAGGGCTTTGGCCGGGTGTGCAATACTTTGGGTAAATTTACTCAAGCATGGAGCACTATTACAACACTAGATATCTCATTAAACTTCCTTTACACTCGTCAGGTTGCTGGAGCGATTGCCAACGCTCAAGCACAGCCATTTGAAATGAATTTAAGACACATTCGGATAAACTTGCAATTGTGTCATTTGAACAAGGCTCCGCCTGTTGTCGTCAAGCTTTTTGAAATGGTGAAAAGGTGTATGGAACTAGTGTCATTGGAAATCTCGTATGAGTATGGAATTAAAAAGGTTGATGATAGCTGGGTCGCTACAGTAGCCGAAAATAAACCTCGACTGTCTGCATTAAAATTATCTTGTACCCTCTGGGGAGAGCCTGTGTTCACTGTTCAAACATTGAATAAACTAAAGTGTTGCAAAGGGCTCAAGCGGTTAACCTTACAGAATAGGCTATACAAGCCAAAGGAACACGAGGACATTGAAAGCAAGAGGGAACTGGCCGAAGAGTATCGCCATCAAGGCAAGTTATATGACGACGAGTTGAAATTCAGCTTTGATTTCGGTCAATTGGACGAAATTGGCCACAAAGTGTGGTTTCCAAAACTACAGGTACTTGAATCTCCCTTCTACGAGCCGGGTTGCAACTTCCCAAGAGACGTCATGGTGTACCACATGCCGTTATTGAATGTTGAGAAGACCACTGCGTCCAATCTGTTAGATTAGCATAGTGATAAATTGCACGGATATTTGAGCGATAAGTTGAGAAAAACATTGACATTGCTGTGTAAGCTCTATGCAAAGATGCCCAAACAATGTAGGATAATAACTCTTGTAGACGCTGTAGGATAATAACTCTTGTAGACGCGAAAGAGTTCGTATGGAGCGGCTACCCGTTAAAGATGGGATATGAAGAACAGTTTAACTTTTTGAAAGATAGTTGGATGAGCATGGCAAATGAACAATGGTAGCAGGTACGCTAAACAAGTGGATAGATCATGCCATGTATTTAGCTTACCGGTTCGAGCTTTTGTAACAAAATAAATGAAATGGTTCGATTACCAATAGCGTCTGTCCCAAGACACTTTCAGTTCTGGCTATGCAATATGAGGGGAATGTCTTTAGGTAGACGACCTTGTGGATAACCGCCGCTTGTTGTGCGGCTCGCGGCCATAGCCTGGCGTCTACTGTTTTTGCTTCTTTTTTAAAAAAGAAGAACATTACCCTAGGAGTGACTTTCTTCTTTTTTAAAAGAGAAGCAAAAACAGTTGATGTTACTGCAGCAATGGCATAGTGACCGATTCGTGCAGGGATAACAGGGTTGTTCATAACAGGCAATTGCAGACCAATCGTCGGCATACACAGCTACATAAAATTGTACTTTCATAATTCCCTCTTTGTTTACTAAGGCTCCCGTATATGTCATACAATGGACTTTGTCTCGTTGTAATTCCTCTAATCATGTGAGCATCTCAAATTGGATACTTCAGGGAACTGGATGAAACTTATAAATAACACGGCAGTTGATACATGTTCCCTTTCCTACGACTTAACAACAACTATGTTAAGCCGGTGTGTTATGCTGGTGCTTTTATGTTCCACCCTGTGCTTCGTATGTATAGATTCTAGTCGACACTAATGAGCTGACACTATACCTCAGGCGAGCGAACCTTACAGAAGAGCCTGGGGGAACGATTACAATCACTGCTTCTTCCACACATCTTCCAAAGAATAAGGCGGGAAGATAGCGGGTTGCGCTACAACTATGGACCGGTAGTGAGCAAGAGGAAGGAGCGTGACTGTAAGGAGCTGGTTGAAGATCTTAGGGATTCCGACGAGTTATTGGGTGCAGATGAACGGCAGATTGAACATAAGAGTTGTATGGCAGGATGGAGCCATTACCTTGGAAGTGATGTACCGAAAAAAGAGCTGTACGAAGATTTGCAAGTTATGTAAAGAAGTTGCTGGAGCGACATTTGGAGCACCAGCCATACCAATGGATTCGGGAACGACGTCATTATCAATGGAACTGTGGTTGACCTATACTTGGGATGGTATGATGCCTCTTTTATGTCATGGCTAAACGGAGAGTAATTCTATACCAATATTGAATCATTCCTTAGTTTTTCGGTAGTGTCAATAATGCCCTTTCTGTACAATCGATAATTCCCCGGTATGCGTCCAAACTGCTTTTTACCTTCAACTTCAAATGCCGGAGCATTGGGGTCTGATGCCCAACCAGAGCACTTTTTTCTGTTTGCTGGAGGGAGAAGGGCATGGTTTAACCCCTTGCCGAACGTGTAGGGCCTAAATAGTGAACGTTGGATAGGCAGAATTTCGAAAATCGATGGCGAAGCCGTACACGATGCGGCTCATCAACACTGTTTGATGGATTGGGGGAAAGTTACCCTCCACAAATGTATCAGCGATGTAGTTCAGAGGAAGAATGTTGGGCTCATAACCCAAAGGCCGTAGGATCGAAACCTACCATCGCTAGATATCCGCTTTCATTGTTCAAGGAGACGCTTGTTTGTTGATTTTTTTTGCTAACAGGATACCCGAGATGGTCATTCGCGGATTTATGAACGAATTACGAAGTTAAAGAGCATCAATTGCAATTTGACGGGGTGCTGAGACCTTATGCATGACATGTCTCAGTGGTCAGCCCGGAAGTGTCTACTGTTTTTTGCTTCTTTTTTTAAAAAAAGGAGACAGCCTCCCTAAATCACCGTTACATGGCTATGTAATTCTAATTAAAGCTTGATGTTACCCTTTACCTGCACTCTCTACTTAATCAAGGTTTCAAGGTTTGATGGGACGGGCACCAAGTGATCTGAGCTTGCAGATGCTCAGATGCATGCATGCACTTGTCGACACGTTGCATACTTTTGCCATATGTCTAGGGGTAGCCCATATGTATCTTAGCAGGGCCGTGTAACTTTGAACCAAGAGTTCGCTGGAGAGTGCTACGACGTGATTGTTGAAGTTGGACCCCCTGAATAAAAGAATGTCTCAACCGCGCTTGGTACTGGGCTTGGAGGGCTTGGTTGGAATTTGGTCTGTCAAGTAAAATTTCAGATTAAATTCCCGTTAGAAATTAAATAATCCCTTTGATGACGAATGCTTAAAGCGATGGCTGGTGCTCAACCCAACACTGTGGTAACCCAACTTTTTCGGTATTGTTCCTTGTGCACCCAGCTACCATCGCTAAATATACATAGATCTACGAAAGAGACAAGGTTCAAGGGTCACTGGGTCCTAATCCGCTTTGCAAGAAAAAAATATAGTCCGGTGTTCATGTGTTTCGGTTCAAGTTCACAACCCTCACCACACACCACACACCACGACCGACCGTACTGAATCTTTTTTTAAATTTTTTTAATCTCTGTGGAACTGTATTTCCTGTCGTGTCTTGCACTGTCTTGTCTCACCTGCAAAGTTAGAACTGCGCTGGTTTAGCACCGTCAGGCTTCATATTCACGCACGTCCACGCCCACCCACCTTACCCACGTCTCAAACTTTTTTCTTCCCCTTTTTAGTCTCGACTATTACTATACCACACAACTACTTAGCACCAACTCATAGTTCATTCATTTATTTGTACAGACAAAAATGGCCAAGAAAAAATCAAAGAAACAGGCAAACAAGCAGGCGAACAGCCACAAAGATAACGAAGCTACGAACCCAATAGACAACGATAACCATGAACATTTTTCACCCGCACAGGCTACGGACGAACCAGAGCCAGAACCACAAATCGACAATGATAGGAATGATTCTGAGACAACAGGGATAGAGTCGCCACGGTACCAAGTTCCGGAAACAGAAGAGATTGATGGGAGTCAAGGTAAGCTTACGTTTGAAGAGAGTGTATATGCCATCATGGATCGAGAAACTTCACAGTCTTCAGAAATGGACGACAGACCACCCGAGATCACGGTCACAGGAGATCATTACGACGATACCTACGAGGAGCCCGACGAGTCTGAGTTTGTCAGTGATCATGTTAATGTTATTCCTCCGTCAAGGCCCGTGAGCATGGCAGGTGAAGGACGGGTGGAAGATGATGAAGACACAGAGAATCAGCCTCCTCAGCCGCCTGTAGCAGAGATAGACGAACCAGCACATACTACAGAGACTGATGAGCCTTCAGCGGTGAAGACTTCGTTGGAAGAAGAGGTCCCAGAAAAGTCAGAGCCTCTGGAAACGGAGTCCCTGAAGGAGGATGGGCTGTCACGTGTTGAGATGGAGAGTGATGAAACGCACGAGAAGGACGTGACTGGACCTGAAGAAACACAGCATGCTGATCACGAACCGGAGGAAGTGAAAGTTCACGGATCAGAGGAAGAGCATCAACACGCTGAAAGCATAGAGCAGGCACCAGCTGAAGAATCAAAGGAGCAGTCGCCGCCTAGAGAACCGATCAAAATCGACACTACTGTGGGGGATACTGCAAGAGATCCAATAGAAACTCCAGACTTTTATAGTGAAGAGCTGGAAACACCCGTAGTACAACAAGCGGTGCCTCTGTCGTTTGGTTCAGGTCGAGGGTTGGGTATTGATACAACATCACCTCCTTCAACAAATGAAGCAGTAGACTCACCAGAGACTAGTCCCGTAGCCCGAGTTCAAGCTGTAGACCGAAAGGCATCGACCTCATCTCAGCATAGCACATCTTCACTCAACAGCCAAGATTCTTCAGAACAGCAACCAAAGCGGGCTAATGGTAATGCTAAACTTGTATCACGGCTGGTTTCGAATTTCGAGTCACAGATTCAAGAAGATACGAAAAAACCAGCGTATGGAAAGAGAGGCGATGAAAAGTTTTCAAGGTCTAGAGCTAGAATGATTGGACAATCACTAATGAATGGTGTTGGCTCTCCTCCTACTTCACCGACTCTGGATGATGAACAACAGGAACAACAGCAGCAGCAGTCCACGCTGCCAAAGTCGAGATCAATGCCTATTAACACTGGTGGAAATCAACGACGGAAAATGCAGGGTGGACAGCATTTGCGACAGTTGTCTTTATCCTCGAAACCTGAAGAAGAAAAGAAGCAACGGTATTCGTTAATAGGGCTTGGACTTGGCAAGGGTGAGAATTCAATCGCTGGCAGATTGAAGAATTTTGCGTTATCCGCTGAAAACGATTCTGTTCTAAATGGAGCAGCTGCAGGAGCAGGAGCAGGAGCTGCGGCTGCGACGACCTCTTCAGTAGCGGAGGAAGATGAAGGTGTGAATGATGCCAATGGCACAGATGATTTGGAAACAAATCAATGGGCTACAGTTTCCAAGCCCGACGAAGACGTTCCAAAGCGTGACAACGAGAATGATCGTGACCTTCAGAATGTAGATTTAGACGACACTGAAGCTGTGCCTAAAAATGAACCAGAGCTTGATCATCAAGAGGAATCGCAAACCGTACCAGAGCCAATACCAACACCAGTTCCAGTGCCAGTATCAATGCCAGCAGCTGCACCAGAAGAACCAGAACCAGAGCCAGAGCCTGAACAAGTCCACACCTCCACTAGTAACGAAGCCCGACACTCTGGGTCCAGTTTGGCAGATGAGTTGAAGCAGGAGATGCGAGAAGACAGTCATTCACCGCCATTGTCAACTGCTGGTGATGACGAAACGCCAACAGCACCTCTTCCGCCTCCTCTGCCACCAAAAGACAAGGAATTGAATGTCAGCCTCAAGCCAATCGAGGTGGAAGAGCCAATTGTAGAAGAAGAAGAAAACGTAATTTTCGGTGTCTGTGTAGTAGGATTTCACCACCATCGGTAAGTTTTGTTTGGAGTCAAAACCATGAATGCTAACCTTAGAACAAAATATAGAGGACCAGAAGTTGAATACTGGGTGGGGCCAGATGGCGACAAGTCGTCAGTGTGGCCCTATTTGCCTTTCCAGAGCTTGCCAGATGGATCACATTCCCACGAAGAAAACTTTTGCTATTTCACTTTGCTATATGATAAGAAAACTGGGCAGGCTCCGGTTGTAAATAGAGACGAAGAAGGCAATATCACTGACGAGACGGACATGAGCAATGTTACGACGTTATTCGGAATTGCATGCAACAGACAAGTTCCTGTGTCCGAGATCAAGCACATGACAAGTGATATTACACGAAGCACGGTTCAAAAATCGGTGGTTGTAGTTGCCAGAAAACCAATCTTTGGACCAATCAAAGAGAAACTGGCAGTAGTAACTAGAGCCTTTTTCATGCAAGGTGATTTCGAAGACAAAAAGATCATTGAAACGTTGTATGAAAATCTGACACAAATCTTTTCGCACAAGTTGGACGAAAATGATTTGAATGTGGGCATGCCATTGAGAGAGCTAGTTTATCGGTTGGGCCCAAAGCTACTGATCATTATGAAGGCATTGTTGCTGGAAAAGAAGATTTTGTTCTTTGCATCCAACACTGAGCTGTTATGCGCATCTCAATTCTCGCTGGTATCTCTGATTCCAAACCTGATCAACCATTTGGAAGACTGTGGGTCGCCGCTGCTGAACACCTATGAAGCCAAAATGAAGAAGCCAACTAGTCTGAAAACTTCAGATCGAGGCTCTCTGTTGGCATTCATGGGGCTGCCGCTGCAGATCTTTGCTGACGGTGGTATTTTCAACCCGTACGTTCCTTTGCAACAGTTAGACGAACTCAAGGCACCAGAAACACGGTATTTCATGGTAGGTAGCACCAATTCATTGCTGATTGCTCCGAACCAAGATTTGGCAGACGTTGTGGTGAATATGGACTTGGATAATGTTGAAGTTATGAACCCAGAGCTGAGCAGTGCATTGACATTGTCGCCGTCTGACAAGAAATGGATGGACACAGTAGTCAAAGCAGTCAACGACTCTTGGGATGAAGAAGACCCGTGGAGACCTAAGGGACTGGGTTTTGTCGGTAGTGAAGACTACATTCGAGTACAGTTTGAGGATTACATCATTAACATGTTGTCTAGTGTGAAGTATGATCAATTCCTGACCAGAAGAAACGGCAATACTGGTGGCCGTGTTATTCAGGGCAATCCAATCAAACTGTACAACACCAGCTGGGTCGACAGCTGGAGATTGACCAACAATTACCGAATATTCTCCAAGTTTACTGACGAAGAGCTGTTTGACATTGTTCAACCAAAGCATCTGGCAGAACTAGCTCCGAATGTTTTGGATATCCAGCGACAGATCATTGAGCCTAGACCCGAAGATAAACCTCAGCAACAACCTCAAGGAGGGTTGGTTTCGAGAGTTTTCGGTTCGTTCTGGGCAAATGGTGGTGGTAACGGTGCCAGTGCTACTGCACCAGAGAAGAAAGACGATTCAAAATCTCCTTCAGTGTCTCCCCCTCGCTCAACTGTGCATTCCTCGTCTGCTTCCATTTCATCAACGGTGGCTAGATGGTCTCAAACACATCGCGCCGCAGCATCGACTGACCAACTTTCGTTGGCAGAAAGCGCAAGATCTGCTTCAACCGAAAGCTCTCAACCTGATCAATCATCACAACAGCAACAGCAGCAAAAGGAAGGCTGGGTTGCTGGATGGTCTAGATGGGCTGCTACCAAGAGACGTCAATTGAAGACCGGTTCAACAGCTACAACAGCATCCAATGTTACCGAAGAAGATTCAAAAAGCTCGCCTTCACCAGGTTCTCAGAGTATCAAATCTGTGGATCTAAATGAAAAGTAATTACTATTTATAATGATTAAAAAAGTTAAATAATCCATCGCCTGGGCGGTGTTTCTACTAATGCTCCTATATCTTGATTGGTAGGCAATACCGTCAATGGTATTTGACAAGAAAATAAATCACATTGTATAGATTCATGAGGCATGGCAATGGCCCCATCGCTGTGGTGATCAGATATGTTCAGAGAATGGTGGCCCAAACTGGTGAGGAATTCGAAGCGAATGCCCCAGTTTAGTGCTACACCAGAAGTTGCGAACTGCGGCGTCGATGTTGGAGGAATCGTCAGTTGAAAGTTGGTCTTGCTAATGTCAAATGTCGAGGATGCTAGTTGTGAAGTGATTCTTCGAGTTTGTCTCTGGGTTTCTTGATCCCACTGCCTGTTTACTGCAATGCTCAAGTCGGTAATCTTTTCAGTCGTTTCCAAACTCAGGGTAATATGATGACATTTCAGATTGGCCCTTGAAAAGTCCAAAAAGATCAACACTTCTTCACCAAGTCTGTAAACAGGCTTGGACAACGATACCGTGGCAATGTGTTGATCGCCTCGGCCGATTTCAAATTTACTTTTCGTTAGCGGACGAGTATTGTCTATTTGGTCGTGATACTTGACAAAATAGTCAATATTCTGTCGACACGAGTCGTTAGGTCCCATTGGGGCACTGATGCTGTTGCCTATTAAAGAACCTGGACGCGAGCCGAATGCAATTTGGTGTCTAGAGTGGCTCTGGCTGTCAGTTGGGTTTGATGATAATAGCTCGTTAATATAAGTTAGAAACTCTTGTTCCTCCTGTTTGTACTGTTGATTGGTGTTTGCTGCTTGGTTATTCTGGTCACTACTGCTGTTACCATTGGCGAGGTGCTTTTTCCTCGTATTCTCGTCCAATGCCACCACTGTTGCTACATCCGTCTTCCAAACTATAGGATCGTTCAGAGAGTAGACTGGCTGATTCCCGAGACTGTCGATATGCGGGAACACTCTGAATGGCGCCATTACAGTCCTAGGCTGCGGACGGCCCAAACGGTCCAGTTTTTGCGTGCCAATTACCATATTGTGCACTATTCTCAGTGTCTTTGCTCTACAAGAGGGAGGGAGCTCTTTGGGTAGTTTAATATTGTACTGGAAGGTCTTGCTTTGGCCAGGCTCTAGCTTTAGATCGACAAACAATAACGACTGTGGGGTTGAAAATATGGGTACGCTTTGATCTTCTGTCGAGTCTTCCTTCACCTGCAATAGCGATGTTAGGCCCTTCAAGAACCCACCACTCGAACTGCCATAGCCCAGGCCATGTTTTCCTACAACCACGCCATGTTTCCTGACCTGATCAAACGCCTCGCTCGAGATGAATCCGTTTTCCACCTGAAAGAACCCTTGCACCTGAACAAAGCCCATCAGTAGTCCCTCATTACCGGTATCCATGCCTGTCCGCGGGATGCTCATGCTATTTCTGGGGTTATGCCTTCGTATTGTAGTGTTCGATCTCTGCAGTTGGTCCTCTCGCTGGAGGCCCACAGGCTGGTGGTCCCCACTGGTGCTCAACCTCCTGTCTGCCACACTTCGTTGTCGTGCATGGCTGAACGAGTGCTGTTGTTCCTGGTTGCCAACATTGCGGAAGGTGATTTTGGCACCTAGGGTCTCGCCTGCGAACACAACAGGGCTGTCAAATGCCACTTCCACCCGTATTCGTGCCATGTCGAGTGTGTCGGTGGAGGGTTCCGTTTCGCGATGGTGTTTGGGCTTGGGCTTGTTGGGATGGATCACATCGCCGACATCGATCACTGGCACGACTCTCAGGGCATGTGACCACCGTGCTCCTGCCTGTGGTGTTCTTCTCTTTCCAGAAAAAGAAGCAAAAAGCGGTCGACGTCTGGCCTCAGGCACAAAAAGAATTTACAGTTCTCTATTTCTACATCAGTTCCAGTCTATCAACGGCGCTCTTGATTCGCATGCCGACCCGGGTGCTCAGCTCGTAGTCATCAGCCCAGTGGGTAGCCAAGTCGAGATAGTCTTCGACCTTGGGCTTGGACACTATGCCATTCATCTGCCATTCGAAGATGGCACGTTCGTAGATAGCGCTGGGCCCTGCATATGGATCACGGTGGCTCTTGTTGTATTGAACTTTTGGCAACAGGCCGCTCTTGGTATAGCCCTTGGTGGGCTGTGGAGTCCAGATTTTTGGCAAAACGTACTTCTCCATCAGCTTCAAACCTTCGTCATGTCGACCCAAGGTTCGCAATACAATAGATTGCAACAAAATTCGAGTAATCTGCTCGTCTTCCACCTCCTTCAGAGCCCCACTGCCGTTGCCAAATGGAGTGTCGCTATCACCCGAGTAGCCCAGCATTTGCAACGATTGTTCCAATTGGTCTTGTGGCATCTTGCCAAAGCCATTCCAAAAATAAATAACTTCGTGGATTGGCGATGTACCAACGGCATCTACCAAATCCACGTTGTGGTTAGCAGCAATTTCCTTCCATTGATGCAACTTTCTTTGTGCAAACACATCAAATGGCATGGCCTTGGCCATGAACCCTTTCTTCTTCAACAGCGAAGGGATCTTTTCCAAGCATTCGGTTGCCTGTTTTTTGGCGTTTGCAGCCTTTTCTGGGTCACTGGTTTTGTATTCACGGTATATTTCGATCTGGCATGCAGCGCTCATGTAGCTATAGAACGCATGACTCCAGCTGTTTAGTTTGATCAGCTCGACAAAGTGGCCGGCAGCACGTTCAAACTCATGCAAAATGACAAGCATGATGGTCTTATCAAACAACATCAGTCCTTCGACTTGTTTCATTTGGATTGGACCATTGGAATCGTCATCCATAATCTTAACAGCCCCTTTCAAATCACCCTTTGAAGCCACCATTCGTCCCTCTTGTAACTGCCATAATGCCCCTTTGGAATAAAACTTTCTAATAGATTCCAGGGCTTTTTCTAGACGCTTTTTGATGATGGCAAACTCTTGAGCAGGAGTCTTTCCACTGTCGTCTTCTTCGTCTTCGTCTTCGTCAAACGTACCAGATGTTACGCTGCTACCACCGCTACTGCTATTGTTGGCGGAATCGTCATCAGGCAATTCAATATCAGAAAACTGAGTTGGACCATCGTAATACTGCAATAACGCCAACAGAGCTACTGACCCATGAATATTCAACGTCTTGGTAGCCTTCCACATCATTCTCAACCCTTCATCTCGATCACCATGAAAGCCTACGATACTCAACACCTTACCAAAACCCGGTGGAATAATGGAAATTACCAGCTGTAACAATCCAAACAATGCATTTACACCCGATTCGATAAAATCGTCAACAGACTCATAACCAGCCGTTTTGTAATCTACTGAAGTTTGATTAGCAAACCTAGATTCGGCAGTCTCGGCGAGAGTCTCCACCGACATGTTGGTTGATCTATGGAGTCTCTGAACTCTAGCCAAATGCACTTTTTTGGCTTTATCAGCCATCTCTTCATCATCTTTGCCGATCTTGGTGGAAGTAGATGACACCACAGACGAGGGTGTGCTAGCCCCATCCATTTTATTTGTGCTAGCAGTTGAAGACTTTGACTGTGTCTTGTTTGATTTGATAGTCCTGTTGACTTCATCCAGCACTTGGTAAGCCTTTCGTAGTTTATACAAAGCCTTTACGCTATCTACGACACTTTCTGATAAGAACAGCGAGATGGCACCCAACAAGTGGCTTTCGGCCAACGTGATAGAGTATTCCATGCCCGGTGGGTACTTGGAGCTCGTTTGAATACCCAGTTTTTGCGACTTTTGCCTATCTCTTTGCGACGCTTGTTCTGCTTCATACAGCGAATCTACAGCCTGTTTGATTGCATCAGCCTCGAAACTCAACGTAGCCTCGATGAAATGAATGACCCCTCTAGCGAGTTTGAAGTAGGTGGAGTCACCATCCCTGAGCATTTCCTGGGCCTGTGTTGGCTGATCATCCATCACCAAATCCATTGCTCGAAGCCCATTTTCTAGTTCAATAGCGTCGTCCAAGACGGCCAGACTAGTTTTAAACGTGCTAGCACTTGGGGATCCTGGTCGAGGGCTCGGGCTTCCTCGCTGCAAACCGAGAGCTTTCAACATGGTTTAGTAATGAGAACAGAGAGGGTGAGAGGGTGGGTGAGAGAGAGTGATTTAAGTTTCATCCACCGTGCGACTCTTCTGACGTTGTTCGGACTATCTCCTGCGCTGCTGTTGCTGCTACTAGGGCTAGGGGGTACGTACCAGCTCGAAGTGAACAGCGCACACACAGACACACAACGGTGGTTCGAGTCGCTCGAGTCGAATCGTGCAGCGCGCAGCGGGGCCGGCCTGCACCCCGCTACTCGACAGATTGACCTCACGGCACGGTCGGAGCCGCCTGATGCAACGTAACGCTGCGCTGCGCTGCGAGCAACGGAGATAAAGGCAGTGTCCGCAAGCCGGCCCGGGAGCGCCGCACCGCGTGCGGCCTGTGTTGACGCAGAGGTGGCTTCTTATTTTTTAAAAAAGAAGCAAAAACAGTAGACTTTAGGGCTTGTTGACCACTTTTTGCTTTTTTTTCTGGAAAAAGAAGACAACACCCAGAGGAGCAAGAAGCAAAAACAGTAGAAAGAATAAAATAGATATAATTAAAATAAAAATACACAATTAGAAGAGAAACTTAATATAGTAGCGTAGCCTAACAGTCGTAAAATGCAGCGGTTTTTTCGTAGTCGTCGTGATGAAGATTTAGATTCAACGAGTAGTGGTTGTCGTAGGCTCGTTTAGTTGCCATGAACCAGTGAACGAATGCCTTAGTGGCCATTCCCAGCAGAATGACCACAAATGCATGTGTGGCGTACTGGGAGGCCGCACTGGATGCATACCGTTCAGATCGTTCGGCAAAAAAGTACTCTAAATCGGCAATGACCAAAAGAATAGATGCAATTGCAAATTGCTGAGGAATAGCACGTCGTTCGCTGTTGCTGAGCAGCTTCTTGACATAATTCCATCTAAACATTCGGGTCACCGCAATATAAATTATCAATAATGGGAAAATGCCATCAAAGGTCCTAATAAATAATCTTCTTGTCGAATCTTGCCACGCATTTACAGAACTCAAATGTTGAGCTTCACATCCAACCAATTGAAACACTCCCCATTCACAAAAGCCAATAATACCAAACCCAGTTAGTGCAATCAAACCTCCAGCTGTTTGAGGTTCTCTACCGGTGAAGGCTCGGTATGATCGTTTTGCGAGTTTCCAAATACCGTAACATCCTAATCCGACCAAGAAATTTCCAAGAATAATTAGTGCGATTCTAAAAGAACCGGTTGCCAACGAGCCAAATACGCTCATGGTCTTTACTTCTTCCTGGTATGCGTTTTGCATAGCGGAAGGTTCTACCTGAATATCCGAAATAAACATCTTTTTCTTCTTTTATTTTGTAATTGTAAGCGAATGACTGAGGGTGGGTTTTAAAAACAATTAAAATAAGAAAAAGAAGACTTTTTCTATCAGAGAAAAGTTGATTGAATACGAGTAAAGTAAGTTAAAATAGAGGATAGACCAAGCTTAGTTAATCGAGTTGTAAAGAAGTTTTTCTCTTGTTATCTTGACACAAAACAAAAAAAAAAAATTTATAAGGAAACTTGTGGTCCTTTTAAGGGGTAACGTTAGCCGTTTCTAAGAAGCCACAACCTTAAAAATATTCGAGCGGCTTCAGTAAATTTAGGATCGTCAACACATACAAGAAAATTTTTTTTTTTAGAATTTTGAGACAAAACTGCGTCTCAAACTTGGCCCACATATACAAATAAATCCAAAACAGGCGATAACAGTTTTCACCTACAGTTGATCCGGCCCACTGTTCCGCATGCTTCCAAATAAATAAACAACGTTTTTTGTTGGTTGTTGGTAGTTCGTTGTTCGTAGTCGGTGGCTGGTGGGTTGCTTTTTGGAAAGTACTGTAGCAGTACCTACGGTACATAGTACAAATAATACTCTAAACAATTTTGTCTTTGTATTAAAAATAGACGTCTAGAAAATAATGAACATTGAAACAAAGGTAGTAAATTTAGTATCATCTTGTCTCAAAAAACTGGGCCGACTTCGACTACTGAATCATGGCTGGTCTAAGGCTGTTTCCAGAGTGCTGGGTCGGTCACTGCCGGTTCCATCCGTCTATTTCTTTACCACAACCGTATGGACTAGACCGGTCGACGTCATAGTATAGATATAGATAGAAATAGCTAATTTCTCGGCGTAATTAATTGCAATAATTCGTCATCATATTTCTATATCAGTCACATAGTCACATTGTACTTTGCCTCTGCAGCCAACTGCTGTTATCAGCATTGACCAGGCGCTGTGTTGTGGCTGCGCTTTCGTTTTGGATGTTCATTTCAGCAGTTCAGGCGCTTATGGTGGTGCGCGGCTTTTGTTGGTGCAATTTGCTTATGCTGCAGTCAGTCGGGCTTTGTTTCGCTGTTTCGCTGTACGAGGCGAGGCGCTCCGGCAAACGAACAATAATAACAATAAAAAAAGATTCCACCTTCGGGGCTCGAATTCGAGTGGTGGTACTATTTGTGTATTGCAGAAAATAGTAACTGTAGCAGCATCCATAAAATTAGACTTTCTTCTACCCCAGACCAGCCACTTTGAACCACTCATTGATGCAATTTTCTTTTGCCGAGAAGTCTTCATTTGCAAATTTCCCTGGGGTACACCGTGAACACTTCTTGGAAGTCGGGCAGTGAAAGTACGGGGCATGCTGGTACCCAATGTCTCGAAACCAATGTATTCTTGATTTATCGGTCATTAGACCTAATGCAACGCTATGCACAGGCGCATCACCCCATCTCTCGTAAAAAAAGCCTCCGGACTGGTCCAAGTAGTCGAAATAATCACTGTATTTTTTGCTTCTAAAAAAATCCAGCGACCCAATTTCAAAATTAGACCAGAAGTGGCACGTGGAGTATCCATTTGCTTCTGTGAGATGATTTGGTCGTTGTCCTTGCGTCAACCACTGTAGTGAGTTATTTTGGTGTACATAGCTGGGGTTCTTGTCAAAGAACTCTTTCACTGTTGGCCACAATGATCTCACTGACTGGGGTGAATCATAGATATTGATGACAAAGCCGTAGTCCTTGTTGTGATCTTCTAGATACGCAAACACATCGTAATCTACGGCACAAAAGTACCGGGTACCAGGTTCTACTCGCCAATAATATTGATAAGATGCCAATTCAGGATGGTTATAGAACTTACCAGAGTTCCACCTACACATGCGTTTATACGAAGTCTCATCTGCATGTTGCACGTTGTCGATTACTTTCATTGTTTTACCATCGTAGAATGCCTTGGTGCGGTTGATCCATTGGGGTTCTTCCCAGTCGATGGGGTCAATCTTGTGGAACGAGACACTCACGTTTTTCGGTTTCAGTTCGTCCACCACTCGCTCCTTGAATGTTTCATCAAACTCTTCGTCATTGAAAAATGCCCAAGGGTATTGGAACTTGTCATTGAAACTTTCCTGGATCTCCCTGATTGACTGGATCATGGCAAGGGCCTCCTTATTTCGCACCAATGAAACGAACGATGCCTTGACCCTTTCGTCATTGCTTCTTCTCAACGGGCCCTCGGGTTCGTCGAATTCCTGTATATATGGGTTGAAATCCGGCGATAAGTCGACCGTAGCTGATACGTTAGTTAGCTGTACCTTCGTTTCATTTGGTTTTTCGTTCTTTTGCTTATTCCATGCCACGGACTTGCCGAGCCGTGTGTCGACGAGTTCCAGGTACACTACCAAGTATATAGCAATAGCAAATGCGCCAATCAACGACAGTAAAGCTCGCTTTAAACTGACGGCTACCATTTTATTATTATGAGAAAGAGAGAGAAAAATAATGATGAATGATGAATGATGGCCATTGATTAAGCAGGAACTCGGGGTTTTTGGGACCTGGTGTACTGTACAGCCACTAATTCGGTGTACCTCGCTGCTGTATACACGTCAACGTGCATATCACGCAGCAAATAGCGGATCCCACTTGCCTGATTGGCCCTTGTACTGTAGTAAGTGGAAAGTGCTAACGGGCATGTATTTACAACTACTAGATCTGTACAGCAGCACTGTCCAGTGCATGGTCGGTCGTCGATGTGAGCCGCACAAAGTCTTGGCAGGGCCGTCCCCTCCCCCAGCATCGACTGGTTAGTGCTCCTCCCGGTGGCGTTCTCCTTATTCAAAAATGAGCAAAATCGGTGCCTGCGGCGCAATGTCCCTCAGGGTAGTGTTCTTGTTCTTCAAAAATAGCAAAAACAGTGGACGACCACTCAACCAGCTAGGACTGTGATATGCGCCGGTGGGCGTAAATCTCATACCGCCTTGGGGATGGTCGTTTTGGGGGGTCTGAAAACTGGTAAAAATGCATGACACGAAATAACTATTACCATATATCGATTCTAGGAGATCAATTGAGTATATTGCTCTTGTATTAGAAGTGTACTGGAAGACAGTTTTGGTGTTTTCAACAGTATGCTGGTTACACAGCGATGGTGCGGCTCAGTGCCCTTCGACCGCTTTTTGCTTCTTTTTCTGGAAAAAGACGACATATCCCTAGAGGTAATGTTGGTAATGTTCTTCTTTTTTAAAAAAGAAGCAAAAACAGTGCCTGTCGGCAAGCTCTACCGCTTTTTGCTTCTTTTTCTGGATAAAGAAGAACACCACCGACAGCACTGTCAGCTATGCTGGCGGCGGGACCGCCGGTTGGCGGAGTGGGTACCACCGACATCGCCAACCTTTTTGTCTCCTAAGACCACCAACCATGCTGGACCAGTTGCCACCCGAAATTCTGCTACTGATAGGCGCCCAGATATCACAGAGAGACAGATGGAGCTGCACAGACACCTGTAGCTACCTCAGAAACACCTTTCTCGGCGACCGGTACAGCAAAGTGGTGCTCGGGCTGGGCCACTTCTTCAATGACAAATCCAAGCAGTATGTGCATGAGATCGGTCTGTGGTCCTTCCACGACAAACGCATGTTTATTCCATCCGAATGCTGGGAATATCTCGTGGAGGTCTTGCGTAGTGGTACGTTTCTACAGACGTTTGCTTCTACTGTGCTGATCCATTGGTCGGACTTGGTCGATGACGAGCTTGATGCTTTGCTAGAACTGTTTTGTCAGCGGTTCGGAAAGGACAATGTCCAGCTTCGTGTAGTTCAGCATCTGCATTCCATGTCACCTCAACGGGCCGCAGTGCTCAAACAATTTCTGGAGTCCAACACCAAGATCAAGTTGACCAACTGGCAAGCAAGACACTTCAAAGCCGCAGATTTCACCGTTTCCGACAAAATGCCTACTAGATTACGCCTCAACATTGGAGAGGCCAAACCTAAAATATTGCTAGATCCGGTCGAATACCGGCTGCCAATGGGTATACCACACATCGAGTTGGCACCCAGAGGCGGTTTTAGAATAAGCTCGCAGCAGATTGACATATTTTTGAAATGTAATCTGGGTTCACAGATCGACAAGCTGAGCCTGGAGGGCGAGGCCATGCGACCGTTGCTTGGAGGTGAGGAGATGGCGCCATCTCTCACCATTCCGAAATCAGTTAAAACCTTTAACAATGCATTGTCCTACTACTTTAACGATATTTACACCTCGGGCATGGAGTGCTTTGAGATTGATCAGTTCCACGGAGCCACCAATCTCAGCGAAATAACCGCCAGCCTGAACGATATCGACATGACTTTGGACCATATGACCACAGAAGGACCCCCGATAGATAGCAATCAGGAGATTCACACGAACGATACTACGTGGAAATTCCGCTCCGTAGACTCTGCTGCCAAGTCTTGCAGCACTTTGCGACTCAAATTTGACATGCGAAGGCTGTGCTGCTACGGTGGGTCTGTGATGGATGTTGGGTTAGGTTATAGATTGTTTACAGACGAATTGCCCAATGTGCGGCGAATGGAGATCGTCTTGGTCTACAATGACAAGTTTATTGTGGACAAGATGAAAAACATGATACTGAACCAGCCGCAGAGACTGCCGAATTTGGAGGTCATGTCCATGAAACTGTACAACGCAATCACCAGATGCCCGGTGTCTGGGTCTGCGAACTACCCTCAGCTGGTTTTTCACGAATACGATGAAGACTTTTCTGGCTCATTCAAGGAGTATTCTGAGCTTTATCCTGAGAGGAGCATAGAACTTGAGCTGGTTGTGTTCCACACCAATGGCACGTACACTGTACTTAACGATGCTGATGAGCTGCCGAAGCACAAGCCCATTTCGATCCCCGTGATAACTGCTAAGTTCCACGACTTTGCAGAGGGACACGCGTAGTGACTTGCGCGCCGCAGGCAATGTTTTTCTAGGGTAATGTCTTCTTTTTCCAGAAAAAGAAGCAAAAAGCGGTCGTGCGGCTCGAGCCGCACCACTGTGTCGTAATAAAATATAATAATAAATAGAACTACAAATGTACAGTATATCAATCATCATCGGAATTCAAGTTGTTCCAGCAGTACTGGACCTGGATACTCAGAATCATAAACAAGACGGCTATCATCAATCCATTACGTGCGAGGGTAATCGCCGTCTGCACTAGATTACGCTCGCCCGTACAAAAAAAGAAGAACGACGTCTTTCGCTGCGAGGAGTCTTTTCGTTGCTGTTGTTCAGTTGAGACGCAAGAGACAGCGTTCGGCGATGGTTAGTCTTGAACGAGAATTCTGAAGTCTTCGATGCCACGCTCGGTGGAGTATCAGGCCCATTCGAATCTCCTCCTACACTGGACGTATCGTCTTCTTCCGCAACATCTGGAACAGATACTCGTCGTCTAAACATGTTCATGTTGCCCATACCACTCATCTCGAACCGTCTCAATTTGGCTTCGAGCTCATCCTTCTCTCGTTGTAACTTGGACACCTCTTTCCTGGCATTGTTGTACTGGCCCGTCAAGTATTGACTCTCAGTCAGATGCCGCTTGTGCTCTTGGCGATATGATAACAATTCCCTTTCTAATTGAGTGATTTTGGTCTCGGTCATGACTTGGTCGTTTGCATTGTCGTCGTTATTGTTATTGTTATTGTTGTCGTTAGCCTTTAATACTTCGTCTATTCGTTGCTGCAAACTCTCCACCAGTTCGCAGAGCTCAGCATTGGCATCCTTGGCTTCTGTTAACTCGGCTTGGGTTTGTTGTAAAGTGTCGTTCAGTTCGGTGATAGTTTCTTTGGAAATCCTGGTAGACTCTTGGAGCGACTTGACTGTCAATTCGTAATCGCTGATAATAGATTCCACTGCAGATTGAAAGGCAGTAGACCGGGAGACACGGTCTTTGGAGCTTTCGCTCATGGGGCTCATGATGGCAGCAGAAATAGAATGAGTCGGTGTAGACGGTGCAAACGTCGAGATTGAATCCAATTCCGGCGAATTAGCTGGACTGGCAGATTTTAGGTTTGCCAGTTCTTGTTGCAATTGTTGCACAGTCTTTATTAGCTCTTCTCGGGACACTTCCATTGTCTGAATCTCAGGCGAAGACTGAATGGATCGTGCTCGCTGAGCATAACTTAACGTGTTCAACGTTTCAGATAAATAAAGCGATTCTGTAGTGATACAGGCAATAAGATATGTTATGGCTTTACCGCCCAAAGAGTCTTGCAGAGCTCGCGTGAGCTTTGAATCTCGATACGAAATATGAGAACCAGCACTAGTGGTGGAAAGTTGCGAAATGACTTTCCCCAAGCTAGTCAAGCCTCCATTGATAGCAATACCTTCTCGTACTCTGCCCTCGTTGGTTGCTGCAGTGTTCTTCAATCGTTCACTTCCAGCCAAATCTACGAGGTTCAATTTAGATGTCACGGTAGTTACAATGCCAGTTTCATGTTGTAGTTGTTTCTGGATAAGATGGATAGTGAAAATAGCATGAGACCGTGAACTTGATGCGTTAATAGCGGTCGAATTTGTTTGTCTAGCTTTGGATCCCTGTTCGAGTGTTGCCAGCAACGACTCTGTATCAGAAACCACCACTTGTTTAATGCCTTGTACGAAAATATTCCCCTTGACGTCCTCTCTAATGGTCATTTTCTTGGTTGCACCATTTGGATCTAGCAAATCCCGCAACTGTTCATTGTAAATTTCCATATAACTGACGCTCACCGTCCAGGGCCTGCACTCCAAGTTCTCATCTGCACCGTTCACCATTAAACGGTTCTTCACAGAAAAATTTATGGATGGAGGCCGCAATCGTGGAGGTGGTGCAGACGAAATGGTCGGTGAACTAGGAACGTCAGAACCTGGTAGGTCTGGAGAGGAAGTGGCACTACGATTTAGTTCATTAAACACTTCCTTTGCAGCCCGTTGGGTCACTCCCATAATCTCGGGATTTTTAACCGTTGAAGGATCATCTGTGGTACCCATAGTGAAACTCTTACCAGAACCACTCTGTCCGTATGCCATAATGGTGACATTATAGCCCTGAACAAATTTACTAGCACAAGTTCCAATATAATTCCACACTCCCTGCTGGGTTGTAGATTCATCAAACACATTGTCAAACTGAAACTTTTTACGATTGATGGTAACCGAGTTGTTGGTACTGCTTTCCAGAATCGATGATTGGGCCCTAGATTTCGATGGGGTATTCATTGCACTTGCACTTGGTGGCACTGCACCATCTGGAGTGTATAACTCTTCTGGTGGAGGTCTAATCCTTACTGCTACATTGACTGCTACTGTATTGTCGTTGATAGTACTAAGACTGGAACTGCTTCTAATTGGAGAACTACTTCTAGGGTATGCACTCTGAGGTTGTTTTAAGCTACCAAAGGATGATTTAGTTGGAGATGACGGATACATTGGAGAGCTCAATGTAGGTGTTTTGAGACCACCAACATTCCTATTCGATTGCATCCTTCCTACTGAAAGTTGTGATGGTGGTGGCGCTATATTATATTCGTGTCGTGTATCAAATCAAATGCCGCCTTTCCCTTTTCCCGTGTGACCCTTTCCTACGTAAGCTAGCTTTGTGATAGGGAAAGAGAGAAATACAGAATTTTTTTTTAAAAAAAAAAAAGAGAGTTCACGTCCAACGATGTAGGTCTTTCTTCAAATGTTTCTCCTTAAAATCTCACACGCTATGTAAAACTGTAATCTGCGCTGCATACATTAAAAAAATTTCGGGGGCTACCGCGTCAAAAAGCTCAAAGCTGATTCATGGCATGCATTTATCAATCCTTGCTTGACCTGAAGCTCAAACTGCTAGGAACTCAACACTCAACTTGCGTCAACGTCACTACACCTAACGCGTCGCACCCAAACAGGCAGGTCGCGTCGCACATCTTGTCATGTTGTCACGGTAACCTGAGATGATCGGAACGGAACGTCAAGTTGCGCTGTGCCAGTGGCCCCGGGAAACTTCCGGGTAATTGATGAGATTTGAACACACATCCACAGGCTCTCACTCAGATTAAAAACACATCACAGCACAATGCAGTCGACGGAGAAGATTGTGGAGCAGTTTGGCAATCCAGAGCTTGTGCCGCACGAGTATATCGACTCGTCGCTGCCGAAATACAAACAGGGTGAACAGCTGGATAAACTGCACTCGACAGCTTCGCAATTGCTATCAGAACTGGACCATCACTCGCAGGACCTGACCTTGCAATTGGAAAACCTGACTGGGGAGCTGCTTCGTGCTTCGAAAAAGGTGTCATACGAGGTAGAACTGCTGAAAAGCGACGTCGCTGGACTGGCTAACGACGTTGAGGATGCTGGATCAAACAGAGTGTCCAAACTGGCACACACCGACATGAGCACTGTGGACCGCTTGAACCGCTTGGACTTGGTCAAAAGCCGGATGCAAGACGTGCAAAAGGTGTTTGATCAGGCCAAAAGGTTCGACGAGGGCAAGATCACAGAGAAAGTAGTCGGGCTGCTGAACAGCGGAAAGCTCCAAGAGGCACGCAACGAGGTGGAAAGCGTTGCAGAGCTCTGCCAGGTGTGGAAAGGCACAGGGCTGTATCAGTCGCGAATGAAGTTTGTCACAAGCCTGAGAAAGAGAATTGACACTACCATGAACGAACGCAAGTCCGAAGAGGACCAGCAAGCTCGCATCAACACCCCGTCAGCTGTGCCGTCGAGAACGGGGACCCCCACTCAGCAACAGCAGGACCAGAACTACTACGGCGGGTTCCTGGGACAGTTCACGAGGCGAATGGGTTACTAGTGCACTGGGGTGTCTTCTTTTTCCAGAAAAAGAAGCAAAAAGCAGTAGAATTGCGCCGCAGGCACTGTTTTTGCTTCTTTTTTAAAAAAGAAGAACGCTACGTCTAGGGTCATGTCTTCTTTTTCCAGAAAAGAAGCAAAAAGCGGTCGACGACTGTATTGTTCTACTGGATTGTCCTCTGAGGTAGTGGAATCTCGCTGGCCTTGGTATGCGGCTTGTCGGGGGCAATCGATATCGAAGCATTCACAGAGTTCTGCGGCCCCAATGCACCAGTAACCGCAGGATGGCCTGTCTCAGACTCGCCTGATGCCGGAGGAAGAACCCATGTCACCAATGCTTGGTCTGGAATGTTGCCAGTGTACGCCTGGAACCTACCTTGAATGCTCAATTCCACATGCTTATCCTCCTGGAGATTGTTCATCATGATAACCACCCACGAGCCATCGGGGTTTTGAAATGCATTGACGTAAAATTGCTTGTCTAGAGCGTCAGTCCCAAAGTTACCGGCAGTCACTTTGTAGTTGTAGGCACCTCGTCTTACAAATCTCGAAAAGTGACCAAGCATATAGTAGTTGAGAGTCTTCGAATAGCTTGTAGAGTTGTGTACAATAATTGACCCCATGCAACTGCTACAACCCCCGTATGGGCTGTGGGGCCCATGATCCTCATCTGTAGCCATGACCCAAAGAGTAGCTCCATTAGCATAGTGTGTGATAGGCTGCATAAAGTTGGAAGCAACTCCAAATCCTGACTTGCCAGGACTGCATTCTGTCATGAATTGCATCTTATCAGGGTAATTTTCATGGAATTCGGACATGACAGTGTAATTGGCAACCGGTGACTGGTAACAATGCCATGCCGCGGCTTGAGTATATTCGCTAGCCGTCTCCATTACTCGTTCTGGGTACCATTGCATGTCTGTATTATGATCATAAGCCCAAATGTTGACATTTCTTGACTTCATTTTGTCTCCAAGGTGATGCTCAATTAGCGAAGCCTCGTCTGCAGCCCCCAAGTACATGCAAGGATAGCCTCCCTGGGAGTTCAAAGGTTCGTTCTCTGGAGTTATGGCATTGATTTTAGCACCATACTCAGCAAATGCGTCGATATATTTCGCCAAATACTCTGCAAATTGAGCGTGGTACTTGACTGCCAACGAATTATTACCCCAATTGTACGCCACTCCTGGATGATACGAATTGTAATCGGGTGCTATAAACAGCCCATTCTTCTTCATCCAGCTAGGAGCTGACCATGGTGATCTAAATACGGTGACATCCGACTTGTAGTCACCCATTCTTGCAATCATTTTGGCCATGGCTTTTCCGTGGTCCCCTAAATCAAAATTGCTCAATTCTGGATCTGGACTCCCATTGTTAAAGTCTGGCCCATTATCATCGTAGGAATACTGATCATAGGAGAGGTCACTTTATCCAATGGTATGTCTCATTAGACCCATGTTGTTTCCATTTTCTCCAAACAATTCACCCATTAGTTTATCAAATATCTCGTCTTCGAACTTGTTGAAATTGATCACTGTGGAATCGGTCCATGCATGACCAAACCCCACCATTTCCTGTCTTTTGCCACTTCCCGTACCATCAACAGTGATGGTCCAAACATCATCCGTCGCAACAACAGACGATGAATTCAACACATATGGGCCCGGACCTTTTGAAAGCTTTCGGCTACTTTTTGTAAGCTGATTATCGGTTATAAATTCTTGGGCTCTTGTTACAGGATTATTCTTATCCCCAATGCCACCTGAATGTCCTTTACCACCATTGACCCCCAACCCTTCTATGGATTGTGCATCAACTAGCGACAGTAGCAGAATACAAGACACACGAACAGTCTCCAATAACATTGAATAATGAGATTGTTATGGTTTGATTGCATTGATTGTGGACTTGTATTTATATATATCCATATCTATATCATGGGGCCGTCGCCATCCAGGTACGATCGATCTATTGCATACACAAATCTCCGTCAATACAACAGACGGGCCATAGAGACTGTAGGACCATGCAAGGCCAGCATCGCTACCCCTGCACGTCCAATGGTGGTATTTCAGCTTGTCAACCCCCATATGTACCCCTCCTGTGGGCCAAAAGCCGAGTCTCCACTTCCATTCATCACAGAAGACGGAAAACCAACTAATGTAGTATACAGAGTAGCAGTTACGGTAGCAGTACCGCAAAAAGCGGAAAAAAACAGTCGTGCATTATTTCTGCTGGATCAAGTCTCTTTCCTCTTGATTGAACAAATGCGATCCCTCTTTCAGTGCTTTGATCAAATTAGGTAAACTTTTTTCACCGAAATCTTTGGACTGTCGTAATTTATCCAGGTCATCTGAGAACTGTGTAGTCATTAGCTGAATATAATAATCTTGGAACTTTTCGTCACTCTCATTGATGCTGTTTACGTTCTTGAGCGGCTCAGGTATCAACTCTCGCTATCACATTAAATATCTATATTAGCAATGTCGTCCAAAAAAATAAGGGTGTGTTCAAAACTTACTGGATGTTCCTGGGACGCAGCCTGTTTATCTTTCTGATCCACATTGATGTCAAGATCAATGTCCATATCTTCAGGTTCATGTTCTACATTGTCATGTTGTTGTGGCTGTTGTTGTTCTTCATCAGACGAAGAGGACGACGAATCGGACGAGAAATCTACGAATACAAAGTGTTAGAGTAACAGTAACCACAACTCATCTACATACCCTCGGTTCGAGCCTTCTTTCTTCTTCTACGCTTTTTCTTCTGATCTGCTAGATTACCGGATGGAGGAGCCATTGCGATTTTGGAGTCTATCGGCAGCAAATAAAAATTTCACGATCGACTTGGTATCGGTCGAACCCATCGGAGCACCACGGAGATCCGACTGCAACCAAAGTTGAGCCATTGATTGATCGCACACACAACTCTACTACCAGATCGTTAGTCTAAGAATGACAGACAAAAGTAAGAGCGAAAGCGCCAAAGTAGAGTTCAAGAAGTTCGATAACGAAGAAATCGACGGACTGGTACAAGAGGGTATCAAATCATACGCGTTGCAAGAGTACGACGACGCGTCTGAAAAGTTTGCCAAAGCCTGTGAAGTGTTTGCTACAACCAACGATGGTAAAGACGATGGCGACCTGCTATTGATATATGGCAAAGCGCTTTATCAGCTGGCTGTTTCAAAGTCCGAGGTTCTTGGCGCAAACACCTCTCAGCAACAGAAAACGAAAGAACAGCCTAAAGAAGAGGCTGCCCAAGCTGAAAGCTCCAACTCCAAAGTCACCAAAGAGGAAGACGAATCAGGGGAAAAGGAAGAAGCAGCCGAAGAGGAGGAAAGCGATTTGGAATTTGCCTGGGGCGTGCTGGATTCAGCTCGTAAGCTATTCAGTGACCAGCTCGACAAGGCTGAGGCTGGTGAGAAGTCCAGAATCCAGAAGAACCTTGCTGATGTACTAGATATCCTCGGTGAAGTCTCTCTAGAAAGCGAAAACTTCCACCAAGCCGTAGAAGATTTGAGCGAATCTCTGAAGCTAAAGAACGAACTGTACGAGTTCACTGACCCATTGGTTTCGGAAGCTCACTTCAAGCTGGGCATTGCATACGAGTACGACCATGAAAACGAGAACCACAAGGACAGGGCCATTTCGCATATGGAAAGGGCCATTGACAGCGTGAAAAAGTCGGGCAAGGACGATCCTGAACTGATCAAGGATCTGGAAATTCGGGTACGTATCACTGAAAAACTGAGAGAACTGTTACTAACAAAACTTGATTTGTGTAGCTCGAAGACCTAAAGTCTCAAGGTCCCTCCGAAAAGGAAGACGTACTGGATGGCATCCTAGGCAAAGGAGATGGAGGAAGCTTGAAGGATCAACTCATGAACATGGTCGGCCAAGCAACTGATATCAACTCGCTGGTGCGTAAGAAGCCCACAGACGGCTCAGACCAGCAAGAACCTCCGGCCAAGAAGCAGAAATAAACTGTCCATAGCGCCACCGTCAATATATCCATTCATTTATCGTTCTTCTTTTTTAAAAAAGAAGCAAAAACAGTGCCTACGGCCAGACGTCTACCGCTTTTTGCTTCTTTTTCTGGAAAAAGAAGACACTTTGCAAAAACAACAGCACACCCCTGTAGCTATACACTACCCTATATCCTAGACTAACCCCTAAAGGTACTTCATACTGTTTATTGGAAAATTCCAGCCCGTTGGCTACTGAACCCTCCATCTTGGAGCCCCTTGCATGGTGATACTCAGCACACTGACGCTGAAGCTGACCCCCGACGCCGACGCCGATACCGATACCGACGTTGCGACTCAAATAAAACTGCCAACTTTTCATTTCCTGCCTCCTCCTGCCCCCTTTTTTTTGCGTGTTTTTTCCCACCCAAGTACACGAGTTCTTTACACAGTTCACTCACGACTTACTCCTTTCATTCTATCAAACAACAACACACACTTCCATAGCTCAATCAAGGGACCACTTGACAGATTGATTTTTGGGATCGAGATCGAGTATCATAACAGCTAAGCATATCGATTTGTTTGCACCAGTAACTATTTTGAGCGAGTGTTCTAAAAATACAAATACGGTATATACAACAAAATGCCAGGTTCAAGTATGTCACTACAAGCAAACAAAAAACTAACAGGAAATGATAATAAAGTCGATTCATCTGCAGACGATAAAAAGGTAGCTCCGGAAGCACCTTCAATTGCTCCAATTGCAATTGAACCAATGGATAACCATAGTTTAAGGTCACCAGTTATTACACAGGCCAATTACAGCTCTACAAATAATACAAAACAAGAAGATGAAAGTAATATCATTCGAAGAAAGCTTACAGGTTATGTGGGCTTTGCCAATCTTCCTCAACAATGGCATAAAAAGTCTACAAAGAAAGGTTTCAACATGAACTTGATGGTTGTTGGTGAAAGTGGTTTGGGTAAATCTACTTTGGTGAATACATTGTTCAACATGGGGTTGTATGACGCTAAGGAGCCAAAAGATCCAGCAGCAGAAATTCCAAAGACCGTTGATATTACCACAGTTTCTGCAGACTTGGAAGAAGGAAACGTTAAATTGCATTTGACAGTTATTGACACGCCTGGATTTGGAGATTTTGTCAACAACAGCGACTCATGGAAACCAATTGTTGATGATATTGATCAAAGATTTGACTCGTACTTGGAGATGGAAAACAAGGTTAACCGAACTAAATTTGAAGACAATCGAGTTCATGCTTGTGTGTACTTTATTCAACCTACTGGCCATTCTTTGAAACCATTAGATATCCAAGTCATGAAAAAGCTTCATAAAAAAGTTAATCTTGTGCCAGTAATCGCTAAGGCTGATACTTTGACTGAACAAGAATTGCAAGATTTCAAATACCGAATTCTGGAAGACATTAAATATCAAGGAATTGAAATTTTTGAACCGCCAAGATATGAAAATGATGACGACGAAACAATTGCTGAAAATGAAGGAATCATGTCCAAAGTTCCGTTTGCAATCGTTGGTTCAACTGACTTGGTCGAGAAAACCGACGGTAAACAGGTTAAACAGGTTCGAGGTCGGCAATACCCTTGGGGGATTATTGAAGTTGATAATCCTGACCATTGTGACTTTGTTAAGCTTCGACAGTTGTTAATCAAGAACCATTTGGAAGAATTGCGTGAACGAACTGCCAAGGTTTTGTATGAGAACTACCGAACTGAAAAACTATCTGCATTGGGTATTCAACAAGACTTTTCTGTATTCCGGGAAGTTCGACCTGGCACTCGACAAGAAGAAGATCGAGCTGTTCATGAAGCCAGATTGGCTAAGATGGAAAAGGATATGAAGAGTGTATTCCAGACCAAGGTTGCTGAAAAGGAACAGAAATTGAAGCGGTCCGAAGCTGAGCTATTCGCTAGACATAAGGAAATGAAAGAACAATTGGAGAAGGAGAAGGCTACTTTGGAAGCTAAGAAATTGAAATTGGAGCAAGGACGAATGGCTGACGAGAAGAAGACAAGAAAGGGTTTCTCATTACGGTAAAGGATTTTAAGTTATTAATTTTTATTATTTTATTGACTATTGTAGGTAATTACACTATATACGCGATATTAGCACTGGTGTCCCGGGTTGAGCCGCACCCCAGTACAGCACCGGTAGGATGATGTCTTCTTTTTCCAGAAAAAGAAACAAAAAGTGGTCAAAGCCCCCCTCGTCCACTGTTTTTGCGTCTTTTAAAAGAGAACAACACTACCCTGAGGGACGTTGCGCCGCAGGCACCGTTTTTGCTTCTTTTTTGAAGAACAGCACCGGGAGGATTATGTCTTCTTTTTCCAGAAAAGAAGCAAAAAGCTGTCAACGCACCCATCGTCCACTGTTTTTGCTTCTTTTTTAAAAAAGAAGAACACTACCCAGAGTAATGTCGCCGCACGTGACCCGTCACGTGCACCGTCAGGGCAGGAATTTGGGAGTGCGACACACAAAGATCATCGCCGGGAAAACAAACGTAAACAAAAGGAGGAGAACATTCCAGCAACAACGCAACGTTCAATTCCACCTCCACGAAGACCAACCACTAGACAACTACTACTACTACTACTACATCAATGAGTCAACCAGCGGGTTCTACAGCAGGGGCCAACCCAGCCCAGGCTAGGCCAGCTCCAGGCATCTCAGTGCTGTACCGATCAGCTCAATTCTACTGGTTTTGCGGACACATTGCCTCGCTGACGGGGGCCGTATTCTATGCTCTTTTCTCGCTCAGAATCTTCAGAGCCCCAAGTTTTCCGAAATTTTGGTATCGAGAGGCTTTTGTAGCGGCAATTTTCACATTTGGTATCATCTTGAACCATACTTATCGAGGCAGGCCCGTCACGATGCTGGCATTGTTGCGGGATGACAACGTGCACTATCTGATGATTGCACTTTTGTGGCTTGTGAGCAAGCCTTTCTTTGGCACATTGCCTCCGTTTATCATTTTTTCCGGTTTCCATGTTCTAACCTATCTGAGATCATTCCTGTTGCCTGCTTTGGGGTACCCAGCGTCTGCTCACTTGTCGAACCAAATCCATCTGTTTGTTACCAGCTACAATGATCGATTCATGATGTTAGCCGCCAGCACAGAAGTGTTCTTACTAGTGAGACTGGGTTTCATGTTCTTGACGTTCCGCAAAGGAACCACTGTGCCATTTTTGATATTTGTTCTGTTCATGAAGCTCCGATACGACTGCTCAGCGTACACTCGAACCGCCATCAGAGCATGGGAAGTTCGAATTGACAATCTAATTGGCCACCCAAGTGTGCCGACCTTTTTCAAATCAATTTGGTTGGGTTATAAGGATTGTATTCGAACCTATGTTGGGGGTTTATTCTCTATTCCACCTGGCCCAGCTCCTCCACGTTAAATTCAGGCGCGTGGACCGCGTTGGTGATTTTTGAGCGACTCAAAAAAAATTTTGTGCTTGACTTTTCCACAATCACTTTTTTATATTAACAGAAAAAAATGGTATGTTATTGTTATTGATCGTGCTATCCCCGTATGATGTTACAAAAGAAAGAAACTGCGTTATTGTTGTGAATCAATTAATGATCCAAAATTTCTGATCTTCTCACTGACGGGATTCGATTTTATTGAAAGATTTTTTTACTAACAGGATTTCAATAGATTCGCCTATTTATCCGCAGATATGCAACTGCTACTTACCGTAATAAAAAATCAAGTTTGACTTCAAGTGTAGATGCCAAAGATTTTGCAGCTAGAAATATGCAATTGATGCTCAAAGGCAATGATAAAGTATACCCTCTGTTGCATAAAGTTCCTAGTAATCAATCACGTAGTAGTACAGTAATGCGAATCAATCAATTTCACTCAAAGTATCACAATGTCCAACATGCTCAAGAAAGTCCTGATCGCATTTGTATTCAAGGACGAATATCGTCCATTAGAAGGGCTGGCAAGAAATTGATTTTCATCGACGTTGTCCAGGATATGAAGAAGTTGCAGGTGGTTGTAAAGCCTGGTTCTATCGAAAACTATGAAGAAGAACAGCAAAGTCTACTACGTGAAGGAGATCATATATCAGTAGTTGGAATGCCATGGAGGACTAAACGGGGAGAATTAGGGATTATGGCTTTGAATCCGGTAGACTTGGTGTCGCCATGCTTGCATCCTCTACCGACAAATCTCAAAGATGATGCTACTAGAATGCATAACAGGGTAGTTGATATGGCTGTAAATCCTCAACTGAAGAACACTCTCAAGGTTCGTGCAACGGTGATTAGATATATCAGGGAGTTTTTAGATTCTAGGGACTTCACAGAAGTCAACACACCTCTGATATCTTCACAGTCTGGAGGGGCAATTGCCAAGCCATTCACTACGTTTTCTAATGCATTGGATTCTGATGGAAAGTCCACGAAGCTGGCTTTTCGAATTGCCCCTGAACTGTGGCTCAAGCGGCTCATTATTGGTGGACTGGATAAAGTCTATGAACTGGGTCCTTGTTTTAGGAACGAAGGAATTGATGCTACCCATAATCCCGAGTTTTATACTTGTGAATTTTACCAGAGTTTTGCAGATCTTGAGACCTTGATTCAAATGAGTGAATCAATGCTTAGTGGAGTTATTGCAAAGGTCATTGAAGTACATGGTAGCAATGAGCATCTGGAGACGTTGGCAAGTAACTTCGGCCAGGGTTTCAAGCGAATTGATTTTATTCCAGAGCTTGAAAAGCAGACTTCCAAGAAGTTGCCAGAAGTGTTAACTCGAGACGCCCTTCAAGAGTTTTGTAAATCACTTGGTCTTGAGGTTGATCCTGGCGAGAATGAAGCTGGATTGTTGGATCAATTGGCATCTGAGTATCTCGAGCCTCTATGTCAAAATGTACCAACAGTTATTATGAACCACCCGCATCTTATGTCTCCATTGGCCAAGTCCAACGGCCCAATTTCCAGGAGATTTGAACTATTTATTAACGGACGAGAATATATTAATGCATATGAAGAAGAAAACTCACCACAGACCCAATTGGAAAATTTCCGGGCCCAGAGTGGGGATAATGAAACTGTAGTAGATCAAGGCTACGTTGATGCTTTGGAATGGGGTCTACCTCCAACAGGGGGCTGGGGACTAGGCATTGACAGACTCGTCATGTTGTTGACTGATTCGAAACGAATTGACAATGTGTTGCCGTTTGGAACTGTCAAGACTGTAAATTATCAATAGTATAATACATTCATGCATACCATCCTCTCTATACTAATGCACTGTTTTTGCTTCTTTTTTAAAAAAGAAGAAAGCCAGTCTACTTTGAATGTGCATTGCGCTCGATTTCGCACTGTTGGTTGTTTCATTGTTAGTTGGTATTTGGCTACCGAAGGACTTACGTATTCCAGCATTGGCTGTGGTATTTGCTCTTTAATGTCGTGCTGTGCTTCCGCAAACTGCATGACCATGCCTGACATCATGTGCCAATGAATGTGGCAGTGGAAAGCCCAGATTCCTAGAATGTTTGCTGGTTAGATATAATGTCAAATGCGCACTTCTTACCAGGATTGTCTGCCTTGAACCGGATTACAACGTGCCCGAATCTGGGTACTGTTACTGTGTCTCTACGCACTGGGTTCTCCAGCCTGTACTCATGCTCGTATTCCTGGCTCCATTGGCCAAATCTTGTCTGAGGCTCAAACACTCTGACTACATAGAAGTCATGTCCATGCTAAATCAAGAAACAATCATGCATTAGTCAGTTCACTGTACAATATGTTTCAACTTACCAAATGAAATGGATGAGGCGATTCATCAATGTTGTTGATAACCAGTTCAACTACCTGGTCCCGTTTTACTTCAACCACCATTTGGTCACCGCCCCATTTCGGGGTCAGATCGTGGCCAGTGATTGTCTCGATAGGAGGGGTATCTGATGCGTTAATATGGCCCAGTTCGACGAGCAAATTAGGAGCCCCAACTGCCGGTATCCAACTTGTACGGTTGAAGAAGGCATAGGGTTTGATGTTTTGTCTCGCGAGTTTCATGATTTTAGAAAACAGAATAACTCTTTTGTCAGCTTCTGGAGCTCGAATTGGGTTGATAGGAGTGAGCAGACTGTCATCCAGATCCATACATAGGTTGTCTGGTAGAGTATCCGACCATCTGTTGCTAGTAGGAGTGGAAATCTGGCCAGCAGCTGTACCGGCACCTGAGACCTTCTTTACGAGGTCCCTGATGTCGTCCATGTATCCACTGTAGCTGATAATAGCCTTGACCTCCGGGTCCAGGTTCAAATTTGGATAGTTGAAGCATTCTTCGTTCATTTCAGCACGCATAAAAACAGAATTCTTTTTGGTAGAGTTACCATCAATGATGACAGAGTACCGTTGACCTGATGCAATGGGCAGATAGTGGACATCTTGCCTGACAACTTCAGTTGAGTCTGCTTCTATGACTTGTAGCTCATGCTCATCTATAGAAAACTGGAAGTTTGCCATTGAGGCTGCATTGATGATACGCAGACGATACTTTTTGTTCCTTCTGAACTTGAACTGTGCATGGTTGCCGGTGTGGGGCTCACAGGCATTGCGGTCGTCATCGTTGATCAGACTGCTGCAGTTAAAGACATTTTGGCCGTTAATATACCCGTTATCCGGTACAGGTTCCATTCCGTTGCTCAATGGAGACAAGTACCAGTCCATTACTTGCTTCCCTGATCTAAAGTACTGATCGTTCAAAATCACTACTACCTCCTCATCGTACGACCCCTTGGCTCTACTATAGTGCTCTGATCTGTCATCATGAACGATCAATCCTCCAAGCATCCCTTCCATTCGCTGGTGATGGGAATGCGAATGCCACCAAAACGTACCAGACTCATCCAATTTAAACGAATACGTAAAGTTTTTTCCAGGAGGAATACCACATTGAGTGATTCCATCTGCCCCATCCATCGCATTGTTTCCTCTCTGCTTCAACCCATGCCAATGAACACTAGTAGATTCTCCATTATCCAATTGGTTATGCACATTGACAACCACTGTGTCTCCGACATTTCCTTGGATCAGGGGGCCAGGGAACATTCCATTGACCAACGTCATGTTCTTCGCCACTCCATCTGGTGACAGAACTTGGCGAGTGACCGTCCAGTCAAGCTGGATCACATTACTTGTTTGTGAAGATGATGATTTGGACACATTTACAATATATATGCTCTCAAACAAGCCATAATTACTGTATACCAATCCACCCCCAACGATAAATAATAATAACACCAGTATATTCCTCGTCCACTTTTTCATGATATTGTTGAGTGGTTGAGTCCAAAAAAGTGTGTCACTAAAGATGCCATTCTCCACGGAACCTGGAACTTGAAGGAGAGAACCCACATGCTACACACGGCGAATATTTGTGGTTAGTGTTACCGGCCCTGAACGCTTAACTACATGTGCATATGCAGAGGAGAGTGCATTCATGGTACGACCTTAAATGGGCTTTATGATCTACATTGTTGATCTGTTCGTGCATAATGTTCGCGTTAAATGATACCCAAAAATAAAGAATTGAATTTCAAGCAGTATTTGCCGTTGTCATTATGTTACGTCCGTGAGCCCCTGGTCGGCCAGCTTGCCAGGTTTTAGTCCCCTGACTCTTGTTACCCCTCATCTTGCAGATCGGTCCGTTCGGTCTAGGTCCTCAATTAGAATTACAATTTACGTACCAAGAATAATCAAGCTCGCCAGTGATCCGGATCTCCAATTGATTCGAGGTGTCACAGACTGGCTTGACTAGATAGTGTACGGAGTTGGTTCGTCGTTGTGGTTGGGTCGTGGTGCCGTATTTCAGGAGAACAACACGTACACGTGAATCATGATCGGAGCATAGTATCAAGATAGACTCAGCGACGGCTCGCATCACATAGGCAGACATATGCAAGGACCAAATGTAGAATTATAAATGTGTTAACCAATGACATTGTAGTTATTTGCAATGCTTTCGGCTTCGGACCAGAGTTTCGCTACACACAACGTGGGCGAGTTGATTAGGTAGCGTTTTTTCCAAACTGTAATATGCCAAGGTGTTGCTAAAAACGTCAGTTAGGCGCAAAAACTCTTGTCATACATGTGTGCTCATCGCTTCTTTCATCAATTGACTTATCTCCCTTGGCACGATCGATACAACATGATATCGCGAGTGCTAGATGGTAACTTCAAACTCAAACACTCATGATCAACACCATATCGTATAGGTGAAATAAATGAAAGGCATTAAAGATTAACTCTGAAAAGAAACCATGGGCTTTGCGCCCCACCTAGTTTACCGCCTACATGCAGATCAATGTAGCACTATATATGTATCATGGTATCATCCGGCCTTCGAGATGTTATAATATATCAATTGTAGATCCCAACTTGCGGTTATATAACAGGTATGCAGATGCAATCAATATCAGGAACTGATGGTCCGTATATGTATATAAGGGGAGCGGTTTTACCACAGTTTGACCCTGATTCACCACTTATTTTGGGCAGGCAAAAATGAAAACAAACTTGCTTGTCGCAATTGCCAGCTTGTTGCCAGCAGCGCTAGGAGCGGGCAATGGCCTTGAAAACATTGATCATGTCGTTTTGTTCATGCAAGAAAACAGAGCTTTTGACCACTATTATGGTACAGTAGCTGGTGTCCGAGGTTTCAAGGACCCTAATGTCCAGAAGTTGGATAATGGCAAGCCTATGTGGTACCAGCCAGCACCAAGCAATGAATCCTCGTCATATTTGTTGCCATGGTACTTGAGTGAAGACAAGTCTTACGCGGAATCTAACCAATGTGCCTTGGGTGGATCCAACATGTGGACTCCTAATCACAATGCTTGGAACTTTGGAGCTGTTGATGGCTGGGCTACCAACAACACCGCATACTCCTGGGGTCATTATAGAAGAAGTGATATTCCAACCCACTTTGACATTGTAGAAGGTTGGACCATTGCTGACATGTATGCTGAGGGAGTGATGGGGCCAACATGTCCAAACCGTGTTACATGGGTCTCTGGTACTATCAATATCAACAACACCGAAGGGCAACCACAGGTTGTAGGTGGACCATATATTGACAACATGGAGTCACCAGGTTGCGAAAACAAGAATGGCATCACATATGCATGCTATCCATTGAGATGGAAGACAGTTCCAGAATACTTGGAAGAACAGGGCATTGACTGGTATGTGTTCCAGGATAAAGACAACTTTGACGATAATCCATTAGCGTACTTTGGGCAATACCAAAATGCCTCCAAGACCTCTCCCTTGACCATCAAAGGCAATTCGTTTACTGGTTTGCAAAACTTTTACGACAGAGCAGCCAATGGGTCGCTACCACCGGTTTCATACATCATTGGCCCTATGGAATTATCCGAACATCCTCCAAACAGACCGGTCGACGGAGCTTGGTTGCAGCAGAAGGTAATTGATGCCGTTATCAACTCCCCAAAGTACAAGAACACCGCCTTGTTCATTTCATATGACGAAACTGGAGGATATGGCGATCACGTCACTCCATTTGTGCCACCCAAGACCACTCCGAATGAATGGTTGATGGACCCTGAAGCGGAAAAAGATGATATCAAATTCGTTCCATCCGGTCCAGGATTCCGAGTTCCAATGTACGTTATCTCCCCATGGACCCGAGGTGGTAAAGTCTACACTGCACCATCAGACCACAATTCGCAAATCAAGTTTGTGGAGCAATGGGCAAAGGCGAAGTACGGTAAAGATATCACCACGCCGCACATGGGAGAATGGCGAAGACAGAACATGGACGACTTGGTAGGCATGTTTGATTTCGAAAACCCAGACTACAGTCTTCCAAACATCACCAAGGCTCCAGCTCCAAAGCAACAGGGCGACAAGTGGGTGGGACCCAAGCCATGCCAGGACAAATGGAAGAACCAACTTCCTCCAGTTCCATACGGAAAACAAAACTACACATCGTCCCTGTGGACCGAAACAGGCTACAAGCAAATTCGTGGTGCACTAACCGAGGGTCGATACCTCGTGTTTAAAACCAATGGCAAGTGTTTAGTTGGCAATGGCGACAAACTCTCGTCAGCCACCTGCTCCAAGGGCTACAGCTCCAAGGACCAACGATTCGTGGTCTACCAGCAAGGAGACGTCTTCACTCCTAAGTTCAAGCTAGAAGGCTCCTCAGGCTATGTTAAGGGCGCATCGTTCACAAAGACCCAAAGCGACGGTGACACCTTGACGATCGAATTCAGCGCCAAAGGCTATTCCTTTAAGAATGACAAGGGCCAGTACATAGCTGACGATGGATCATTCCAATCTTCAGCCACCTACTTCAGTGCGTATTCCGTTGCCTACGACTAAATAGTAATAATAGTTGCCCTGGTCGGACTACGCCGCCGACCGTGCGGCTCAAGATGCCCGTTACCGTACCAGCCAAGCGGCTCAACGGCTGCTGGTACCCTTGTACCCCTGTCTTGTAATGACTTCTTTTTTCAAAAAAAGAAGCAAAAAACGTTATCATTGTGGGTCCAGCTGCGGTTGTGTGTAACCTGCTGCCAAAAATAGAATCGCGCCCCGAACTATTGTCATGACATGATGCAGAGAACACAGTTCTGTATTCTATGTTCTATGTAGCATGATTACCATTGATTATCCTGTGCCAGCATACGATACCATAGAATTTTCTATTCTTGGAAACACTACTCTTGCTTCGCCAACAAACCACAGAGCGAACAAACGTTAATTTGCAGGTCACATTCTTGGCTTGAGCCCCGGTAACCAGGCACAGCCCAGGTTTCCTTAGAAGTCGCAGTCGGTGAGTCGGAGGCCCGGTGAACAATCAGTTCCGATGCAGCCGAGAAAGAAAAGCAGAGCTGACATGTGCAGTAATGTAAACTTGCTTGAGCTGGCCCCTCCCCACCTGGGGCCGGTTTTGTTTACATTTGTCTCTTTTAATGCATATTATAGCCTTAGCCTTGTTGAGGTGAAACGATTCTACGAGTGAAGCGAAGTAACTATGCAGGCTGAATGTCTTGGGTTATTTTTGTTTATATATGGAAGCTTCGGACAGATATTATTATTTTCATCTAAACGACATACACATAAACATAATAACCAAGCAATGTTCAAGTTTTCGTTACCCAATCTACCTAATATAAGTCTTTTTGTGATATTACGAATAGTTCAAGTACCGGTAGCGTTCTTGTCGATGGCACTGAGTGCTGCCACTATTGCCAAAACCCGGGAACATGATATTGTATTCGGAGCAGATGTATATGTATTAATTTTATCACTGATGACCATGGTGTTCTTAGCACTAATGCTAGCAGGGTTTCTACCATTGGATCGAGGTCGAGTTGTGGCCATTATTCATGCAGTATCAGAGGCACTACAGAATATCTTGTGGTTTGCAGCATTCATTGCCGCAGCAGTGGTACATTCAAGCTGTGACGGGGGAGATGACAAAAACAACAAACGAGCAGATGATGACAAAGATAAGGGGGATTTCTGTGGAGTTGGCAAGGCTACTATAATTATTTCGGTCATTACGTGGTTGACCTTTTGTGGTACCACGGCAACAATTGGCAAACAAATGTGGAATCTGTTCAGATTTGACCGATCTAGAACTGGTCAGACAGACACTGAGCGTCTAGCGGGATATTCTAACCAACAGAACGAGCATTTTGATGGATATGACTACGAAGGACGATACGACTCGTCCAACCACTACAACAACGCTCGGCGTGATAGCGAGTCGTGGGTATCCCGAGAGTCGTTGGACTCCATCAAACAGCACCAGTACGGCAACTAACAGGCTTACGTAATTTATATATACTATTATTATTATTTTCCGAACCTACTATTTTTGCTTCTTTTTTAAAAAAGAAGAACATACGCCTAGGAATACTGTCTTCTTTTTAAAAAAAGAAGCAAAAAACAGTAGACACGTGACCGGCACGCGGAAGTGGTAGTCGGCCACCACGCGTCGACATCGTCTTCGATCACACTATTAACCAGCCGCGATGACAGAAGACAGTGGAGAGTTTGAGCCTCCGAGCCTGACGAATGAGGATCATGACAAAGACCCAGGTGCCAGCTATACGTACCTAACTCCTGTCCCGGCGAGCCTGGTTGATAGCGACGAACCGTGTATTTTGGGTGTCGACGAGGCAGGACGTGGTCCAGTGCTTGGGCCCATGGTGTATGCATTGAGTTACTGTGCGCTTTCTTATAACGAGACGCTCAAGCAGGTAGGGTTCATGGACTCGAAGGTGCTGACGCACGAGAGCCGGTCGAAGCTGCTGGAGCGAATGTGCACAGAGCCTGATCTACTGAGCAACGTTGGATGGGGAACCACAGTGATGACAGCCAGAGACATTGGCAGGGGAATGCTGAAACCAGAATCACATGGAGTATATAATCTAAACGAACAGGCCCATGATACGACGATGGCGCTAATCCAGAAGGTTCTGGACCAGAAGGTCAACATCAAAGAGATATACGTAGACACAGTAGGCCCACCAGACAAGTACCAAGCCAAGCTGTCGCAGCGGTTTCCGGGAATCCAGATCACAGTAGCTAAAAAAGCCGACTCGATATATGCCATTGTCTCTGCGGCTTCTATCTGTGCTAAGGTAACGCGAGACGCTTCGCTAGTTGCCAACGACGAGAGCGGAGGAACCTGGGGTAGTGGCTACCCATCAGACCCTAAGACGTCAGCATGGCTGAAGCAGAATGCAGACCCTATATTTGGATGGGGAAACATGGTTCGGTTCTCGTGGCAGACCACCAGGGACGTGCTGGAGAAGAACCAGGGTGCCAACGTCGAGTGGACTGACGACTTTGTGCGCCAAGCGTCTAAAATATCTAAGTACTTTGACGGAGACAGCAGCGCCACGGCCAGAGAAGCGCTGGTGTCCACTGGCTGGTACGGCAGCAGCGTGGACAAGATTCTGTAGTGTCTCCCTTTATTTAATTGAATACATGATCCTATGGTAGTGGTCTTCTTTTTTCAGAAAAAGAAGCAAAAAATGGTGCCTGCAGCGCTGCTCCCCGCCTTATCGTCTACTGTTTGAAGCAAAAAGCGATCGAAGGGCCCAGAGCCGCACCATCGCTGTGTAACTGGCATACTCTTGAAAACACCACAACTGTCTTTCAATACACTTCTAATACAAGAGCAATATACTCAATCGACCTCTTAGAACCGATATATCGTAATAGTTATTTCATATCGTACATTTTTACCCGTTCTTAGACCCCCCAAAACGACCACCCCCAAGGCGGTATGAGATTTACGCCCACCGGCGTATATCACAGTCCTAGCTGGTTGAGTGCCCCAGCGGAGAGCCGCACCATAGCTGTGTAACTAGCGTACTGTTGAAAACACCAAAACCAGCTTTCAATAAACTGTTAATACAAGAAAAATATACTCAATTGACCTCCTAGAATCAATATATGGTAATAGTTATTTCATTTCGTACAGATTTACTTGTTTTCAGACCCCCCAAAAAGGCTACCCCCAAGGCGGTATGAGATTTACGGGCACTGGCGTACATCGCAGTCCTAGCTGACTGAGGCGTGTCGACTGTTTTTGCTTCTTTTTTAAAAAAGAAGGACACCACCGGGAGGATTAATGTCTTTTTTTTTTCAAAAAAGAAGCGAAAACGGTTCCTGCGGCGCCAGAAGCCTGAGCCGCACGCAATATTTCAGAGCTCATCCCCGTGTCGGGCGAGGTCTCAGTCCTCCTGGCCAAGCCAAGCACTAAGAGCCATTTTATTTCAGGACGCCGCACGGAGCAAGCCGCACGATATATGTATGTACAAACCAAGCTTCTGTATATATGTTTTGAAATGAGCATTAGACCATGCTCAGCTCAAATGAACTAAACAATACCCAAAAAATAAAGGTCGTTACCCCCACTAAAAACCGTTGTCGTATCGCTTGCCTGCCCGGGTCCCGCCGATAGGACGGGAATGTCCGACTCGGCCGGAATAAATCGGATATTAAGCTCCACATTTTATCGTAAACAACCGCAACGACTCCAAACCATCACGAACTTCTTGGGTCATTTGACCATCCAGAATGTAAGGCAAGCAATTGACAGTGGGACAGTTAAGCGGATAGTCTCAATGGATATGGCCCGTGCTTGATTGGTAATGACGAAAAGATTGGCCCCGGAAACTGAGACAAATGGAATTCGCTTAGGCTTGGGCTTGGGCTTGGGCTTATCTGGAGCCTGGCAAGTCTTACTTGGGGCAGAGCTCAAAACTCAACAATTTTGTCGCACCGCACCCAGTTCCAAGGGCGCTGGAACTTGTTGGTAATGGCTAGCAACACAACGCAACGGAACACAAACGCTCGTAGTCGCCGCCGATACGCTCTAATTGGGTGTTTGAATTTTTGAATTTTTTTTTTTCGTCCATAATTTTTCCTTCTCTTCCACATTTCAATCTCATAGAGAGACATATTTCATTCCTTTTCACTAACTTGAAGAAAAAGAATAATCACCCATAAATAAAATGTCTGCTACTCTGCTCACTAAGCGAGTGTTGACCGCTCGAACCGCATTGAAGTATTCTCAGTAAGTATTATTCAGCATTGGACAGTTGGGATTTTGGGACGACTGGAAGCATTCGGGATTCGGATAAGGTTATTGGTTATATGGATAAGGCTAGGAACATGGCAATTAACTATATGAGAACGTACGGTTCCCGAATTGCTATCCCAGAAGTTTGTTCGTTCATGAGATGAAAATTTCACGACATTCATGGCTCGGAGTAGTGCGAACAGACCCAATAAACCCAGCTGTTGGCGTTTTTTACTTCTTTTTTTTAAGAAAAGAAGTCACCACTTGAAAGCGTAACTAACCTTGATAATTTCCACTAGATACGTTCGATTGGCTACACCACAAATCGCCAGATTGTATGCCTCCAAATCATTCCCACCACACACCGTCATTGACATGCCAGCATTGTCACCAACCATGACCCAAGGTAACATTGGTACCTGGCAAAAGGCTGTCGGTGACAAGTTGTCTCCAGGTGAGGCATTGGTAGACATTGAAACCGACAAGGCCACCATGGACTTCGAATTCCAAGAAGAAGGTTACTTGGCTAAAGTGCTGTTAGAAGCCGGTGAAAAGGACGTCCCAGTTGGTAAGCCAATTGGTGTCTATGTCGAAGAAGAAGAAGATGTTGCCAAATTTGCTGATTTCACTTTGGCCGATGCTCAAGCTGAACACGGTGGTGCTCCAGAACCAGCTGCCAAGGCTGAAGAATCTGCCCCAGCTGCTGAAGAATCACAACCACAGCAATCTGCTGCTCCAGCCGCTGCTCCAAAATCAGAGTCCACTTTGGGTGATAGAATCTCTGCCTCTCCAATTGCTCGAATGATTGCAGCCGAACAAGGTATCCCATTGAAGAACATCAAGGGTAGCGGTCCAAACGGCCGAATCATCAAGCGTGATGTTGAAGGCTACAAGGCTCCAGCCGCCGCCGCTGCTGCTGCCCCAGCTGCTGCCGGTGCTGAAGCTTCATACGAAGATATTCCAATCTCTGCCATGCGACAGACCATTGCCAAGCGATTGACCGAATCCAAACAACTCAACCCAGACTTCTTTGTCACTTCTCAAGTTTCTGTATCCAAGTTGCTCAAATTGCGAGCCAGCTTGAACGCAGTTGCCGAAGACCGATACAAGATCTCTGTCAACGACATCTTGATCAAGGCCATCGCCGCCGCCAACAAGGCCGTCCCACAAGTCAACAGTGCCTGGATGGGCGACCAAGGCATCATCCGACAATACAACAACGTTGATGTATCAGTAGCCGTAGCAACCCCAGTTGGTTTGATCACCCCAGTTGTCCGAAATGCTGACAAGAAGGGCTTGGCTCAAATCTCATCCGAAGCCAAAGCTCTTGGTAAGAAGGCTCGAGATGGCAAGCTGCAACCAGAAGAATACCAGGGTGGCACCATCACCATCTCCAATATGGGCATGAACCCAGCTGTCTCCAACTTTACTGCTATCATTAACCCTCCACAATCTTGCATCTTGGCTGTCGGAACCGTCGAACGAAAGGCCATTGAAGACTTGCAATCCGAATCCGGCATTGCCTTTGATGATGTCATGACTGTAACTGCCACCTTCGACCACAAGACTGTCGACGGTGCCGTTGGTGGTGAATGGATCAAGGCATTGAAGCGAGTCATCGAAAACCCATTGGAACTTTTGTTGTAGATTATCTATATATATGATATATGAATATATTTGTGTTAATATTAGTGCCGGATGACACTTCTTTTTTCAAAAAAAGTTGGTGCATTGCTGCGCAATGCGGTACTAGCTTTACTTCTTGGATTTGCTCGAGACACTGAGATTGATCAAGTAATCCATGAACTCTTCCAGCGATACATCGTCAGTCAGAACGCTGGAATAGCTCAGCGACCCTCCGAATCCGGTCTGCTTCGATGGATTCAATCGACTGTATAGGAACCGTGCTTGCGACCCGTCTTTTTCAGTATCAATGAATCGAGGCAGCGGGAATCGATCTCGTAAAATCTCAGCCGCATCCAATCGAGGGGCTTCAAGCAGAGTCTTCAAATTGGCATAGTCTTCTTGTTCTTGATAGCCGGCCTTTCGCCATGCTGCAATGGTTTCACCATGATAAATCAAAATATGGAAGAACGTATCCAACAGCAATACTCGATCAGCAGTCACAGAAACCGAATCCAACAAAACTGGCTCGGGCTCTTTATCCAATTCGTACGCCGTCAGCGAAGGCTGCACCATGATCAAGCAATTGTTTGTATCTTCTCGGTTAAAAATGTGTCGAATATATGCAGTCTCATCTGGCGAGTTATTGAACACCTGCATTAGCTGCGATCGCCGCAGATGGTAAACGAATTGAGGAAACATTGTCCACTGCGGTGGAAGCCTGAAACTGGCAGCATTATCTTTAATGTACTCACCAAAATGCATACAAATTTTGACCAACGTCGAGTCAATCCATCTGCTAACTTCATGCAATGGCAGCCCTCGTTCTGCTTTGCAAATGGCGAGTCTGGCCATAATACAAACCGCCGCTTCCTGATCAAACGTCTGCTTTACATCTGGGCCCCCAGCAACAGCCATTGGTCTACACACGGTTGTCACCCGCAGTCTGAACGATCCAGAGGAATGTAAGTAATAAGTTAAATACTGAATGGCTGCCTGTGGAGGGCCGCTTTGTGGTCCTCCTCCGCTTGGCTGAGCAGAAGAGATATCGAAAAAGGTTGCTAGTGTGGTAGAAGGGCCCAATCCGCAAATTCGCCAAGAGGACGTATTGCCTACACCAATTGCAGTTTCAGCTACCTGTGCTGTCTTGTTGTTTAACCCAACACCCGGTCCAATCATACCTGAAATCTTCAACTCACGACTCATTTTGACTTCAAAATTGGCCAAAAAGGCCATTTTGAGGAAACCATCTGCATCCTTATCAAACAGCCGCAAGTACGATTGTTTGAAAATGGACGTGTTGAAAGCATCTACCAGTACCATAACTCCGCCAGTGTCGTTGGCCATGTGCTTCATTTCTTCCAAACCTACTTGATCGTAGCATCCAGCGAAAATGTCTACAATACTGCCGTTTTTGGAGGCTCGTTTACTCAAAACTTCAAAATATTTACACGACTTTTTGAAATTTTTAGCATCATCAGTTTCTTCCACGATATCATGATGAGATCGAATAGGCTTCTTGAGCTCTCTTTCCACAATTAACCCTGGACCCGTAGTACAAGCACCCGAGGTGAACAACATGATTCGAGAAGCAGAATTAGGGTATGTTGCCTCTAGTAATGACAATGCTACGTTCATGGCTGTGCCTGTGGCTCGTTGTGGCCGTTTATCTCTATCCACCGCAAAAGAATCTTCTACTAGCTGTTCCAGCACCAGAGTTAACTGATATTCTGCCTGAGCAGCGGGTAATAAATATTGGCTGGCAACCCGCAATGTAACGGGATTTGGGCCAGTGTTTCTGCTATCTAGTGTCAAAAAGCCTAGCATCTCTTGTACTTTTGTAGATGCATACTCCTTACCACCGTTGAATACCATGGATTTGAAAGCTTCTTGATAGCCAATTTCATGCAGATGCACCATGGTGCCGAATGTAACCAACCCTACCGTTGCATCTGGAGGTAACAAGCTCAACGACACAAGAATGTTGTCTTTGAGTGCCTGTAGACCTTCCTCGTCAGCACAGGTATCAATTACAAACACAAATACTGGCGGAGAAGTGGCATTCCGACTCAGTACATACTCAATTGTGGTATTGGTCTGTTGCAGCTCAAGAGGCAATGTGTCTGCGTTGATTTGATGATATTGCTGTGGAAGAGGGTTTCGGTGGAAACACAATCGGCAAATCCACGCTTTGCCATTGAGATCCAGCATACAGTACGGATTCAGCACACCTCTACATTGCGGTGCCTTACATACAATTGGCTCATATGCGGCCACTGGCAATCCATGCTCTTGAGGTGATCGCTGCAATGGCTTGTATAAAGATGCTAACGGCACAATGGCTTTTGTAGCCTCGTTTGGCGATGATGGAAACGAATTCAAGGTAAATCGCACCCCATCTTGATCCTCTATATCTTCGAAATTCTGCAAATTCACGTCAGTTAGCAATGCATTTCAATATTTCAGTCGATTTTTCATACCATACTGGTTGTTGTTCGGTTGTGTGCTCGTGGTTGACACGTAATTTTTGGTGTTGTTTTTTTGTTGCTCCCAACTTTTCAGGGCCAGCATCGCATGACGTGCGGCTCATTCACGTGGGTGTCTTCTTTTTTTGAAAAAAGAAGCAAAAAAAAATAAAACAGTACAAGTCAGGGATTCGAAGACTGTCCAAAGTTCTCATTGCACCATTGGACCTTGCTTTGGCGGAGTTGGCGATATTTCCGACTTCGGTTTTCATCATATATTCGTTCCTGTCGCAGGAAGTCGATTTCGTGATTTGATAACAAGATAACTGCTTGGTTAATAGGAACCACTTGTGTTATGGTAATGGCTATTGGCTGTCCATCAGCATTCTTAAATCTTTTGCGATGTCTTGTTTCCACTGACATGTCTTCTCCTTCGAATGTTTGTGAGGCAAGACGTTTCACACTAATTCTACCTGAAATAGAACCACTATTCTTCTTATTAGAATCCGTAACTTCCCATAGTTGTATCAGAACGTGTGCTAGATAGATTGGCTGAACATTGTTCCTTGCTTTGATCATCCCATGTTCCCTTCTTAAGGATTGTGCCATTGTTCCGGGCTGAGCTTGCATTAACAGCGTATACCATTCCTCAAGTTGGTTCTTGTCCAAATTAGCCAGATAGTTCAATAGCCATTGTTTGGTATGAGAGTTTCCACAATTCATATATCGAGTTGAGAAAAGGAGAGAATAATCACGAGGGAACGTCTAAGTTGAATGGCAGCAGCCTGTTGTGGCTCTTGCATAATCTAGTCTAATTTATGCATGGTAAGGATCGCACTTAGTGTAGCGTCCAGGGGAATGAATAAACTACTTAGCGGGATTACTGCTCTATGTACATGCTTGTCTACGATTTGAGGAACCATGGTTTGACTGCTTTTTGCTTCTTTTTTTAAAAAAAGAAGATATCATGATGTGCCCGGACTGTGATTTACGCCGGGGGTTGTGTAAATCTCAGACCACCCGTCGAAATTTCCGGTCCAGGTAAATTTAGCAATGGGCTAGTCGATGCACATGTCTGAGGCTTGGTCCATGAGCTGTCTACTGTTTTTTGCTTCTTTTTTTTAAAAAAAGAAGTACCTCACCCCACAAATACCATCCCTTTATCTCGTTGTGCAATGTTCCTGTGCCTGGATTGTCAGATCACCAGGGAGACGGCAAAAGCTTCGAATTCAGGGACTTTGACGTGAACTATTGGCATACATATTATGTTGTACAAGTGTTTCAGATGTGGTGACCACTTTGTGGATGTCGAACAAAGAAAAAAAAATTTTTTTTTCGTGCTCGAATGCGGCGATCTGAACCAATCTGACAACGGTGATCATTCCAAATCGTGAGATCGACAGGTTGTATTGAACTATGTTCTTTGTAAATACAAATGAAAGGGTGTTCTCAACAGAGAAGTTGCCCTTACCAGCCACCACAATTGTGGTTCCAGCACCAATAATTGCGGTACCTGGCTTGCCTCCACCCACTCCGCGACCTACACCTGTTCATATGGCATTGATGACCCACGAGTATGGATCCAGAAAGGTTGGGTTCAATTGCAATTGCAATTGTGTTCTATCATGAACAGGGCCACCGAAAAGAGAAAGAAGAAGAGAGATAAAAAAGGTGGCTTGGACCCTTTCTCTATTCCTTTTGTTAGAATTGCCGCCTGTGGATAAATATATATAAAATCTAGAATTGTTGCTTTTTGTCTCGTTTTTTTTTTCTTCTCTTCCATACAGTGTGGAGTTAAAAAGTTCCTTTATTCGTCACACCTCACCTGCATATTGCATACATACAGACATACGTACATACCGCAGTACGTTGTGCCTTTGAAGCAAGCCAGCTGCGCTATCAAACAAGAGGGAATATTGGTTATATCCAAAAATAAATACAGGGAGGGATCCGTGGACTGAATTTTTTTTTTCTTCGTCTTTCTTCACTCTCATCATCAATTGGATTATATACCAAAAATTATTAAGGTTGTAGGCGTGATATGATCTAGAATAGTAATTTTTTGAGCTACAGAATACCAAAGATAACGACGAAGTACTAAGTCGAAACGAGTACGAAACAGTCGACCAGCCCTAACGCATCTCAACTCTCAACATAACTCAACAAGTTTCAATTATTTATATTAATCAATCATAGCATATACTCTACCGACACCCAGAGCTACCGCCATCTACCGCCAATATGATGCAGCGCCTAAGCAGGTTATCGAGATACTCTCCTAAAAAAGAAGATTTAATAATCGATAGTAAGTCCACCAAACCAGAAAAATAATTTTTTTTTAGACTACTAACCTCCTGTTTTGAACAGATGACGAAGAGCCTCTATCAGATAATGAGCTGCTGACACTCAACCACTTCAGGGCTTCTGAGCTCGTGCTCGCGCAAACATATCCACGCATTTGTTGCCCAACTGGACGGACGGCCTCACCAACTGCACATCAATCTATTGAGTGTATTCTAGACGAATCTTATACACACAGGCCAGTGCCTACGTCGAGTTCGTTATCGACTTCATTACCATCTAGTAGTGAAATCGAGGTCACAGCAGCAGCACCAGCCAATAACACTAAACGTTCTGCTACTCCAGTGTCGGCCACAGCAAGCAGTTGCGGAGGAGGAGGTGCTATGTCGTTATCTGAAGATAGTACATCGTCCACAACTACAACAACCACGACGTCTCACACAACGAGTAGTCCGTCATTTATGAAACGACTGAGTAGGCTAAGTTTTATATCAACAAAGGGCCATAGCCACAACCAACAGAAGCCACATCACGCCAGAAATACAAATACCAAAGAAAAAGTTAAACTGCCGTCTCTGGTAACAACGGAACAGGCATCAACATCAACGAAGAAAAAAACCATGAAGGCAGCAACGTCAGTGCCGTTGCCCCCACCTATCAGCACATCATCTACGACGAATAACAACTCTAATGGGGGAGACGTGGTATCGTCGCCGGCGTCTTCCATGATATTTGAGCGGTCAGTGCAGGACATATACCCCGAAAGCAGCGGAGACAACTCTTCAAGTCATTATCACAACGAGGATTACATTCCTCCGGTGCTAGAGGCAAGTACTAATGCAATCATTGACTCGTCGCTGGACCCAGATTTGGTTGAAGTGGTATCGCTTCGTCATCACCATGATAACCATAATGGGCACCATTCATCGCAGCGGTCCTTGTCAATGTCCGAATCCAGCCATTCTCCACTGGATTCTCCAAAAATGAGAGGACGATCCACCACAAACTCCAGTATCCCAAACTCGTCTATTGGGCTGGGTCTCATGTCGCCAACATCCACCAGCGGGCCAGCGTCGCCCTCGCAGCCTAATTCTTCGTCTACTGACCAGCGTCACATCTTGTCGTTCTATTCGTTTGCTGATATTGTATCATCAGAAAATCTACCCCAGACCGCGGCTACCAGCCCTGGTAAGCAGTCTCCAGTGTCGGCTAGATCAATGTCTCCGTCGTCGCGAAACCACAGTTCGCCCATTGTGGACGACGAGGAGATCACGGTCACCTCGATGGGGGAGACCTTGCGACGTAACACCGAGCTATCGTAATTTAATAAACACACGAGTACCCTAGGCGCATGCCCCTCTACTGTTTTTTTGCTTCTTTTTTTAAAAAAAGAAGACGTACCCCTAGACGCATGTTCTTCTTTTTCAAAAAAGAAGCAAAAACGGTGCCTGCGGCGCGAGAATATCAATTAATAAACATGCTATAAATAATCTTTTCTATTGGCAGTTCGCACGAACGCCCTGTATTGCCATTCCATATCAGCATCGCTGTTGTCCACAGTGCCCAGCTTGATTTCGTACAATTTCATCTCGAATCTGGGCCCGACTTCTGCCAATTCCACCCCGTCTCTTGTTTTCACATACACATGCTGCCTTACACTGATATAGTCTCCGTTATTTGCAAATGTAATCACTCTTGATGCATCCTTCTTGACTCCTGGTGGGAACAGATGCTTCAGAATTTGAACTACTCGTTTACCTAACTTGGAAGTGAAATTTTCAAAGATCAAATGTGGATACTGCTCACTTTGATTGCCAATGGCATCCTGAATGTCGTGCCGAAGCACAACATTGTGTAAGGAAAACGATGCAGTTGGCCCATGAGGGAAATGTGAGACGGTCATTGAAGTTGGTACACCTCGATGTTCATGAAGCAACACCAGATCACTGCTTGCGGAACTCTGGCATGCTGAAACTAGCGATGGTAACACTGTACCACCACGATTCAATCTAATGCTTGTTGGAAAGAGCAATCGTATTTCTTTGGCAAACTGTGACAATTTGGCACTAGGGTCTCGAGACGTTGTGACCACCACTTTTGGATCCACAACACCACTGTTTGCTGAGTATTCATCATCAATATCCTCCTGCATAGACTCATCATATTTGAAGTTTTCTCGCAACTCGGTATCGTCCTGAACGTCTTTTGGTAGCGGTTTACCTGAGGCTATCGCATCTTTAAGAATTTGTCGCTTCTGTTGTAACGAATTTTCCTGCAACTGCTGGGATCTCTTGAACAGATACTCCCGTCGCTCCCTGGCCTGTCTCCGTAGCTGTCAAAACCGTTTGGATGTTAGTACTTCTGCGTTTTTCGATCTGATCACTTACCATTGTTGCACTTATCTGTGAATACCAAAAAAAAAAATTTCCGGCGATGATCATGATTAATTTTTCCAACGTCACATGACGCATATCACGTGCACAGCCGGTCCCACGTGCCACGGCTTTTTGCTTCTTTTTATAAAAAAAGAAGACCTAACCCTAGGAGCGACTTTCTTCTTTTTTAAAAAAGAAGCAAAAACAGTGGCTTCGCCGCAATGGGCGTAGGTTGTGGACGTAGAACCGTTGCTGGATGGTGGTGAGTGGCTCCGCGGAGTCCCAATCGATTTTGAAAAAAAAACACCACACTTCTCACAGTAACGAAGCATGGAAGGCTTTAGGCAATACGAACCTGAGCCTGATTTGGAATCAGTTGCCTCGGATATTCTGTATCAGGGCAGAGGGCAACCTGGTAATGGCGACACAGAGTCGGTCGCAGACACGATCGACGCAGCGGAAACACTGAGTCTGGTCAGTGGAACTACTAATAGAGGAGAGTTTGACGATGAAGAAGAAGACGAGGAGAACGACGAGCTATTCCCAAATTTCGATAACTTGCCTGCTCATGCCTGTTCATATTGTGGGATTCACAATCCTTCAACCGTGGTTCAGTGTGTTACATGCGACAAGTGGTTCTGTAATTCGCGAGGGCATTCTTCAAGTAGTCATATCGTAAACCATTTGGTTAGATCACGTCACAAGATTGTGCGTTTGCACCCTGAAAGTGACCTGGGTGACAGTACCCTGGAATGCTACAATTGTGGTAACAAAAATGTGTTCCTTCTGGGGTTCATTTCTGCAAAGAGTGAGACGGTAGTGGTCATTCTCTGCAGACACCCATGTGCATCCACCCAGAATTCGTCCAGAGATATGAACTGGGATACCTCGGAATGGCAACCTCTCATTGAAGATCGGTCGTTTTTATCGTGGTTGGTGCCAACTCCTACTGAAAAAGAGGTTCTACACAGTCGTCACTTGTCGCCTGCTGAAATGGCAAAGCTAGAAGACCTTTGGAAAGATAATCCAAATGGTAAGTTGGAGGATTTGCAGAATACCACCGATCTAGAACAGGAGTGTGCACCTGTATTGTTGCGATATGACGATGCTTTCCAGTATCAGCGGGTGTTCTCTCCACTGATTTTGGTAGAAGCTGAGTATGACAAGAAGTTAAAGGAATCCCAAGCCCAAGACGATATTTCTGTCACCTGGGATTTGGGTCTTTCAAAGCGTTATTTATGTTCTTTCTTCTTGTCAAAGTTCGACTTTGCGGATATGAAGATCTCTGTGGGGGATGAATTGAAGATTAAACTGCAAGATGGTTCAAAAAAGCCATGGGAAGCTACTGGCTATGTCGTAAAAATCCCTGATGGTCAATCCGAAGAGGTTACGATGGAACTACGTGCGGGTGGTCCATCTCCTCCAACTGATCAAACCCAACATTTCTCTATCGAATTCGTATGGTCTAACACCACTTATACTCGAATTCAATATGCCCTCAAAAAGTTTGCTACTGAGGATACTTCTGTATCTGGCTATATTTATCACAAGATTTTGGGCCATGATATTGAGTCTATTTCGTTTAGAACGGAGTTACCTAAAGTGTTTTCAGTACCCGGCGTATCTGAGTTGAACATTTCACAGATCAAAGCGGTCAAGAATGTGTTGCAAAAGCCACTTTCTTTGATCCAAGGACCACCAGGTACCGGTAAGACTGTTGTGTCAACGACCATTGTATACCATTTGGTTCGAATGACCAACCAGCCAGTGTTGGTTTGTGCTCCTTCTAACGTTGCAGTTGATCAGCTGGCTGAGCGATTGGAAAACACTGGTTTGAGAGTAGTCCGACTAGCTGCAAAGAGTCGGGAACATCTGGATTCAAAGGTTCAGCATTTGACTTTGCACCAACGGGTCAAGACCGAGACTCGAAATCAAGAGTTGTTGAAACTCATGCAACTGAAGGAAGAACTGGGCGAATTGAGTCAAGAAGATGAAAAGCGATACTTGAAGCACTTGAAGAAAGCTGAAAAGGAAATCTTGAACAAGGCTGATGTAGTATGCTGCACCTGTTCCGGTGCAGGTGATGGGCGATTGCGAAGCATGAGATTTAGAACTACTTTGATCGATGAATCCACGCAAGCCACTGAACCGGAATGTTTGATTCCAATTGTTCACGGTTGCAAGCAGGTCATTTTGATTGGTGATCACCAGCAATTGGGGCCGGTGATTACCAACCGAAAGGCTGCCAAAGCAGGTTTAAGACAAAGCTTGTTTGAACGTCTTATCATCTTGGGCCATGTTCCAATCCGGTTGACTGTGCAATATCGAATGCATCCATGTTTGAGTGAGTTCCCATCCAACATCTTTTATGAAGGTACTTTGCAGAACGGTGTTACTACTCAGGACAGAGCCCGGCCTCAGGTCGACTTTCCTTGGCCATTGCCTGATACTCCAATGATGTTTTGGTCTAACTTGGGTCAAGAGGAAATTTCGTCTTCCGGTACCTCGTATTTGAATAGATCAGAAGCTGCCAATTGCGAAAAGGCAGTTACTCGTTTCTTCAAGGCTGGTATTTCTCCATCTCAGATTGGTATTATCACTCCTTATGAGGGTCAGCGGACTTATATTACCCAGTATATGCAGCAATCGGGTATGATGAACAAAGAGCTGTATAAAGCGGTTGAAGTCGAATCTGTTGATGCGTTCCAGGGCCGAGAAAAGGATTATATTATTCTGTCTTGTGTACGTTCTAATGAGCATCAGGGTATTGGGTTCTTGAGTGATCCACGACGATTGAACGTTGCAATGACGCGAGCTAAATATGGTATTGTGTTGCTTGGTAATCCTCGTGTTCTATCCAAGAACCTTCTGTGGTCTCATTTGTTGACTCATTTCCGAGAAAAGGGATGTTTGGTTGAAGGATCTTTGAACAAGCTTCAAAAATGTATGATTCAATTGTCTAAACCTAAAATGGCCAAGCCAAAAGAACAACAGCAACAACAGGTGCCCCCACAATTACGACCTGGAGCACAGAATGGCAACAACAATGCGTTTGTAAACAACCAACGACCGTTTGATCAGTCTAGTATTGGTACTCCATCTGTAATGTCTCTAATTCCTGGTGAAGACGAAGCTCCTCCATTGGGCAACATGGTGCCTACTATTTTCTCACAGGGTTACGATGTCATTGATGATGATAAGGATTGGCCAGATTTGAACGCACTAAAAAGCAAAAAGAAACCTCTGGCTGCCAACAATGTGCAGCAAGTGGATACTATGGTTGGCAACAGTGTTTCTGAGCGAATGAACAAGTTTTTGCAAGGGATGGCCGATGATGATGACGAGAATGATTCCATTGACGAGGAATTGCAAAGTATTAGCACTAGTTTTGCTAGTCAGGTTGGATTATACTAGACGTGTGAACTACTTACTATTACTTGAACTACTGCTTTTTTTCATTCGCCGCAGCTGCCTTCTAAAGCGCCACAGACACGGCTGTTTTTCTGCTGTTCGTCTGCTTGAACGTGCATTACCTCTCCTGCTCTCCTGTGCAGGCTGAAATGAATGAATGGATGAATTGATGGATCGATGCAAGGCTTACCGTCCATTAAGGGCAATAAATAGAGGGTTTCGTAGTAACCTAATCTTTTTTAAAAAAGAATGTGAAACTCCCCCTTGGTTGCGGCGTACATGCATATTTGGCGAACGGCGTAACGGTTTCTTGTTGGAATGTGTCTCTTGTCATCATTCTCTATGATCGATCTCAGTTGCCCATGAGACTCGGGTTGCCACGACAACTACGACCGTTTCGTTTCCAACATGCATTGCATCGCGCTGAAGCGCAAGCAGAAGCACTGGAGCACTCGCAGCGCAGCAGCACCACCAGCAGCAGCATCCGCCTAACCCCCTTGAATGAAAACGGTCATTTTAAGGTGCAAAAATAAAAGAAATAAAATTTCTTGTTATTCTGAGTAATGTATCCGAACCGGACACACACAAAAATTCCAACGGCAATTAATGAGTACAGAACAGAACAGAGCACAGCACAGCACAGCAGAGCGATCACTTCCCCAGACCCAAGATCAGATCTGACCGGGCCGTTTCACGTTGTACAGTGCGTCGAGTGGGTTCGCCAACTGTTGCGAGGCCTGATAGCTCTGATGGTCCGGCACACAGTTTGGTTCATGCATGTGGCTTGGCGTCATACACACAATTGCCGACCGAAACACGATTGACTCCCTAAAAAACCGTTACAACACAACAACAGAAATGTGGTATATTCCATTATTATAGAGTTGTTGTGCAACGCCCCCCGCCGATCGACAAGGCATACGCTTTTCAAGAAATAATTATTATAGAAGAGAGTAAAAGCATGCAGCTGCTATATGTGTGCTTTAGCTGTTGCTGTTGTGAGACAGGTTTAATTTTTCATGCTCAAAACACCTTTTTTTTTCTCCTTAATTTTCTCTCATACTTCCCTTTCCCTTTCCCTTTCCCTTTCCCTTTTTTTTAAGTGCTCCCTTAATGATAGCGTGTGGTAATAGACAGAATGGATTTTCGTCAGCATAAGAATGATAGCACAGAAGAATTTACAACGGCGATTAAGCGTAACGGGTTTTCTTATGACGATGCAGATCAAAGCTCGTTAAATAGTACCTCAAGCTCGGCGGCCAGTTCCACTTATTCAACAACCGCTACCGTGGGATTAATTGGCAATAATGGAATTATAGAGGATGTAGAGTTTCCAAGCTATCCTTCAGGGTCTGGATATCATTCAAGGAGTCACAGAAAAGCGCCTAAAACACCAACGATACAGAAACGCCAGCATTCATATAGCACTCCGCCGGCTCCAAAAGATTCAAAAGAATCGCCGCCTTCGTTAACACAAGATGAAGACGACGTTGATGATAGGCAGATGGCGTCACCGACTTCACCGCCACCCGGAACAGGCACAGGCACAGGGGCAACAACGATAAAGACTAATAATAAGAAAGAACGAGTGTTGCGGTCATCTCTGTCAGCACACTCGTTCAAACAAGCATTCAAACTTGGTGTCTCAAGGCAACAAGAACGTAAAAACTCGACAACCGGTGCTCTGGCTTCGTCAATGATGGCGGCCGTGGCTCCTGCGACTGGTAACACAACTAACAGTAGTAGTACCGCCGCATCGACTCATTTCTATCAACCTCCTACGCCCCAGCAGGCAGTGTTTGAAAGGCAATCGATACGATCTTCGTTCTCTAGAAATAATCAACATCATAGAAGCGTTTCTGGTGCTACGACCGAGACAGCCAATAACAACAGCATGAGCCCCGTAATGTCTGATATCGGTGCAGGTTCTGGAGGAGCAGAGATATCATGGGGCTATGCTAGGCCCAGGATTTTCCAGGCTATGAAGGAATATAAATTATTAGAAGACGGCAGTCCGGTGCAATGGATCAGTTCACTGAACATTACGTGGTCAAGGTAAGTTTACGGTGCAGTACAGTAACTAACAATGATTTAGTGGAATTGGTTATATACGAAAGAATGGAGCTTTGGCATTACAAGGTGAGGAAGATAATCTGCATATCCCCAACTTGAGAGCAGTAAAAATCGTGGCGAGTTTGCGACAACGGTATATTGAAATGATAGTTAACCCTGCGCAGAATGGATGTACCCGGTTGATTATCACCCCAACTTCAGATGTAGACTTTTTCAAATGGACTGGTGCATTGTTATTGTGGTCCAATTTGAAGCCCCACGGTCTGGAAAGCAAGATTAGCATGCCTCCTTTAGAACTAAACAATGGGGACCAGAATATTCTGGTGGCACATTTTAGAATATGCTTCCCTCACGTAACCAAATCTAAAAAGCAAACCAAGCAACAGCTTCGGCGAAGAGCTAGCACGACAAGCAAAAGGGACATTTCTTCGCCTATTTTGCAGGCTAGGTCAGAAAACAGCCCGTTTGCAAACGACATTGATTGGATGCCGGCAGTGGGGGTTCTGAAAGAGAGCGGGGTGATGGAAATTTTGAACGAAAGCGATGGCTCGTTGATTCAGTCGATCAACATGCCATCTGTTTTGTCGTCTAGAATTCGAAAAATCGACTATAGTTTGTTTGATTGCCCTCATGTGCTGTATATTCAGCCATCAGAGGGAATCCTGCAATCCAACCTGCCGAAACCTCCATCTGGTCAGTCGAGGCAGTATTATTTTTACGCTGCTTTTAAAGATTTTAATGACTATGAGGACTGGTATTCGGTGTTGAAATCAGTCACTCGAAAACGGATTTTCAGCCCTACGTCGCTGAGAATTGAGCGTTCCTTCAGGACGTCTCGACGAATCAATATCCGAGTTATTGAAGCCAAAGCGGACAACAACTCGATGCATTCACCGTTTGACAACACTTATGTAGAAGTCGTGTTTGAAGGTCTGACATGGGCCAGGACGTTTGTTTCCAACGATCCAAAGCCGTTTTGGCGGGAAGACTTTGAGTTTGATGATTTCCCCGTCAGAACTCCGCCTTCAATGCGACTAGTCGTCAAACGGCGGTTGGGGTTGAAAGTGAGCCCTAAGGAGGATCCAATTATTGGCCATGTAGACATCAGAGATTCTGAAATTATCCAATCTGAGGATATCGAAAGATGGCTTCCGCTTACCATGGCCAAGGACGAAGGTGTAACCTGTTCACTGTGCATCCGGGTCAACTACCAGCAGATTGAAATCCTGGCCAAAGAGCATTATGACAAGTTGCACCAGCTCATTACGGGCAATGTAGCCAACAACCTTACCATCCAGCTTGCAGATCATTTGCCCAATGATTTGAACAAACTGAGTGACATTTTGCTGAATATTTTCCAATGCGAAAACAAGTCTGTAGAGTGGATCACCTCATTAATTGCGGGCGAACTGGGCAAGATTCGGGAATCTTTCACCCAGTCGTCCAGTCACATCACATCCGACTTTCGGTTCAATGTGGATAACACACTGTTCCGAGGCAATTCTCTAGTAACAAAAGCAATCGAGCGGTATATGAAGCTTGTGGGCCATGATTACCTCGACAAGATTGTAGGAGGGTTTGTCCGCAAGGTGGTTGAGTCTGGGCTGTTTTTGGAAGTCGATCCTAACAGAATTCCTCCTCAATTCATCCCTGAAGGGCAAACTGCGGAGAATGTATCCAACGCCAACCAGGAACGGCTTACAAAGTATGTCTCGTACCTGTGGTCAACAATTCGAGACTCTACGGATGAAATGCCGTATAGCTTCAAGCTGTTGTTCAAGCGATTGAGACTTGACTTGTCTCTGCGGTTGCAACAGGACGAGCCAGTGATTTTCAACGCCGTAAGCGGGTTTTTGTTCCTGCGATTCTTTTGTCCTGCTCTGTTGAACCCGAAGGTTGTAGGGTTGGTACGGGCACATCCTGTAAGCCATGTTCAACGATCGTTAACTTTGGTGGCCAAAATGCTGCAGGGCTTTGCCAACAGAGTGCGGTTTGGGTTGAAAGAGCCATGGATGGTGCCAATGAACAGCTTCATTGATGGACATGATACCGAAATGGTGGAATTCTACCGGGACGTTACGCTGACCAACCAGTCGGAAATGCTCCTGGGAGCCTCTGGTATTACCACAGAACGGCCATTCAAGGAGCAACCGTTTGTACCAGCAATGGGAGACACGTACTCCAACCCTTACTTGATTGATCAAATGGAGAATTTTGCATTGCTGGTTGAGCTGTGGGCAACACGGGACAACTCTGATATCCCTGCTGTTATCAAGCCAAACGGAGAGTTACAGTCCAACCACACCCCAACCACTATAATTGACGCAAATGTCGATTTGAAGGTGCCACCTTCGCTGCGCTCAGGGGAGACTGTCCGCCCTGGTTTCAGTCAATCTGAACGGCCAATCAGCACTGTTTCGTCAAAATTTGAAGATGCCATCAGCGATGCACTGGAAAGTGAAGGCAAGCGAGCTTCAACGTTTTCAAAGTCTAGCAGTGCGGTGTCTTCAGGTGCACCAGTGAGTGGTAGCACAGTGATTGGCACTGCAGGTCTCCTTGCTGACCATTCGGACCCTCCAATGAAGCAAGCATCATTCCAATCACCACGGTCATCGTCTTCTTATGACGATGACGAGGACCGAAAATTGGACAACAGAAGAACCTCGTCTCTGAAATTTTCAATCCCTCAACCATCAAACAAACGTAATACACTTGTTGCCATGCAAGAAGATGCATTGAAACAGTTTGAATTGGAGACTCTCAAACTACATTCAAAGTGCTATGACATTGAACAATCGCTAACCAACAATGAAATTGTTCAAGATGAAGATTTGGACTACTATATTGCCAACACATTCTTCACCTTCAACCCAGATAGTGCTCATATCACATTGAAGAAATACGCAGTCGGATTTGCGCAGGCCGCAGCCGCTGCGGCTCAACAGTATTCTCCTCAGGCATCTCAATCATCACCACGACGACCGCATCAGCCACAGCAACAGCCACTAACTCCAAGTTCTCCTTCCGCATCTACAACAACCCAACCCAATTCCCCATACATGGGTAAAGGAGCTGGACACCAATGGACAACCATGAACAGCACCATCAGCTCTTCATCAACCTCTCCCGATTTTGTCACTGCTGATGATGACAGTGATAAACACAGCACCATGTCTAGACGATTCCCACGATTTGGCATTAGATTGAAACGAAAGTAATGATTAATGAAATTCTTTTTTTTTCTTTCCATGTTTATATATATTTATATATTTTTGGTGTTCAATAAATTATAAATATGGGTTGAAACTACCAACCTCGTGCATGATAATTAAAATCCATATTAGACTCATCCATATCTTCTTTCCAAGATCCAAAATCATAATCTTGACTTGGAAATAGCTTGTTAGATGATGGCTCTAACGGTACACTTGCTCCATTCATTTCAGCCTGTGTTTGGGCTCGTTTTTGTTGCTGTACCGGATGCTTTTCACCCACTTCCAGCTGAGTTTGAACTCTTCGCAATGGAGCAGGAGGAGGGGCAGGTTGACGTTGTCTTTCCATCCACAAATTATGACGCAATGATGCCGATAATTCATTAGCAATCATATTACGTCTAGTTGTTCTAGGAGACATGGCCAATGCACTTGCTGCAGTTGCTGATGGTGGCGGGGCATGGGTATGTGCCGTGACATTGACTAGGTTCTCTGTTGGATTAATTGGAGCCTGTGCTTGTGATAGTTTTGATTGAAAATGCTGTTTTTGGTGCTGTTGTTGTTTTTGTTCTCGCTGCAATCGATCTTGATCGTTCAAGAACAGTGACGATAGCAACGAAGGTTTTACTAATGGTTTTTTCTCTTTATCATCTCTCTGGATAAAGTTTTCTTGTTCATCGGGCTCGAAAGACGAATCACTTTCATCGTCAACCGAATCCCATGCAGAATCGCTGTCATCTTCCACAGCTGTTGTTGTTGTTGTTTGTTTTGGTTGTTTTTTTGGTTTCTGTGGTTTTCCTCCGTCAGTTGAGACACTGTTATTACCAAAACCTTCGTTATCAGATGGCGAAGATTCGATAAAAAACATCTTTTCTCTAGGTATTTTAGCTTGTGTATGAACTGGCTTTACGTTTGAATTTGGAGACCTGCTGGAAACTGAAACTGATACCTTTTCTGGATCGAACCCTCGTACAATTGAAGTACTAGTATCTGATCTTTTGTCGGGACCCAGCTCTTTTGAGTCTTTCTTGTGCACCAATTCCAACCCTTCGTCGTCATCAAAATCAGAGTCGTCGTCATCAAAATCAGAGTCGTCGTCATCGTCGTCACTGTAAAAATCAGAGGCATCATCGTCATCATCATCTTCATCAGTCGTATCACCATGGTGAACATTGGAAGCGATGGATCTCTTTTGAGTGGATTTCTGAAAAAGAGACGGCGCTTTCGCTAGTTTTTGAGTGTTCTGCGCTACCACTGGCGGAACAACCTCTGTTGTTTTATTGGGCGTCGTTGTTGTTGGTAGTGCTGTCGTCGTTGTTGTTGTTGTTGTTGTTGTCGACTGGTCATGACCATTTCCAAGACTCTCTGAATGCTGACTGGAAGACGAATTTGGAGAATGGTGGCACTGTAGACTCAAATCTTGATCTTCGTGACTACTCGGCCTAAATAGTTGATACAAATGCTGTAATTGTTCGTTTGACAATTGTTTATGCTTTCGTTTTGATAAACTTTCAGTTGATGCAGATAATTGAGGTACCTGATCCAAGCTAGGTACCGTTTCACAGCTAGAACTTAAATTGTTGGTATGTTCTGGGGTTTCTAGAGCCTGAGCTTCTTCTTGAAAAAATAGTTCTCGATTCCATAATCTCCATGAGATATTTTCTAATCTCCGCCCATTTTCTAAACTAGAAGCACATTTTGAAAAGACGTTCCATAGGTTGCACAGCGATATAGAATCATTTGGATCCAACTTATCGATACCCTGAGGCAACACCGACAGAAAAGGAGGGATTCTATTATCCAATTCACCACCTTTAGGCATTTATTCGCGTTTTCGTTATTTTATCGACCTCACGCACACACTCTCTCACTCGCTCTCCCACTTTTTTGGTTTATGTATAGGTTGTTTTTGTATTCTGGAGAAATTTACAATATAAACAAAATTTTCGCAGTACCCACCCAGTCTAATTGATTGATGAAATAGTTTGGTGATAGGGAACAAAAAGTGAATGTTAAGTAACAACAACAAAAATTTTATAATAATAGAGCTCACTCACACGCTCACTTTACTCCCTTGCTGATTTTTACTCACGAACAAGTAATACACAAGTGGGTGGGAAAAGGTGGGTGAAGACTACTGGTGTACTAGGTTTTTGTTGTGTGTGTTTCTGACCTTTTCAATTTTCGGTTTTGGTTCATAGGTCACATTGGCAAGTTTTTTCTTTTCTCGGGGTAAAATCGTGTGCACATGACTTCTTTTTTTTTTTTTTTTTTTTTGGGGACCGACCGACTGACCGACCTATACTCTTACCAAACGCACCAGTTC
>PPJI03000066.1:0-86436 GCA_003707485.3 Blastobotrys proliferans
CTTGTACAGATAATAACTGTTAAAATTTACCAATGACAAGAAAAATATATATTAATTTTGAGAACTAAAACATAAACTAAATATATGTATAAAAACTTAGACATTAGTTGATAAGAAACACGCTCATAGATCAAGTAGTACGAAATGCCCGCAGTATCTCTATTGGAGGGGTGGTTTCCAGATCCTAATCGACTTAGCAGGCTGTAGGACTGTACAGTTACCAGCTGTCGTTGCGAAAGGTGTTCCATTACGGCCACACTCTGGATCTGCGTATCGATCGCCTGTAATAGGACCTTCAATAGGAGCGTTTGGATCTTGCTCGATAATTATTGGCCCAAACGTGGGTTGACCTTCGGGCATATCAATACATTCCTCAAACTGGATATCTTTGATTTGGACTGGTTTTCCTGCGCAATAGCCATCGTTCCAATCGAAAATGGATACTTTCACTGCATTGGCAGCTGCACTCAAGGTGACTAATAAAAGATAGTTGTAAATTTGCATTATGTTATACTTGTTGTTCGTTTCTGGTTATAATTTTGAGTTCTTGAACAGGACAAACAGATCTTTAAGTAGTTATAGATGGGCCGTATTCGCATGCCGAGATATATTCCAAATTTGGTTTCGATCGACACAGGATGATCTTAGCTGTTTGGGTATGGTTTTTCTCGTATTCGGGAAATACCCCGTCAATTAAGCAACCTACTACTAAATGTATTCGCCCTTATTTTCAGTTGGTGGATCCCCTGTTCAATCGGATAATACTTAAGCTGTGGATTGTCAACTGCACTGATAATTGTTCATGACGATCAGTTGGAACCTTAGCTCCAGCATGGTAACCCATAAAAATGCCGCCACAGTATCCACAGCATTTGCAGTTCCAAATTCAGGTCCTTTATAAACGGGATAAGCAGATCGGTGGAATTATTAACACAATTAAGAAGAGACTACCGATCTAATTTTCTACGCTCATCATCATCGTACCAGCATGAAATAATACCGGTATGTTCAGTTCGTACCTTATTCTATTCCACGACTCGATAATATCGCTCTATTGAAAATCCGTATTGTTTGCCAGGAAAAGCATAGTCGAAATTGTGTCCTTAGGGCACAGTTCTAGACTTATTGGTAGCTAAACAATTCCCGGGTGTAACTTACGGCAACACTATATTGTTGGCGATCCAGCTAAATCATTGCTCGGCCCAGTGTTTTCAGGAGTCAATATCAACTTAGAATCAAGCCAATGGCGTCATAGTAGCTTCTGTCAATCCGGATTTTGCATGCAAATGAAACGACACCTGGTCTAAATTGTGAATTATCAAAGGTCAATTCAATAAATACGGTTCCACAAGAATACCAATACTAATTATTTTGATCACTTCTACGGGTTTATACTGAAATCTAAGATAATATACACGTGGCATGTTCAATATTGTCTGTTTAGCAGAAATTGGGGTCGCAATAGTCGATTGGACTATCAAAATGGGATCGGGTTCACTGAACGGGGCTCTTTCTACTGTATAAATAAGACACAAATCCGATTAGATGTGAACAATTCCCACCATGCTCTGGCTCTTTCCAACCAGCTAGCCAAGCAAACCAACGACTTCCGTCCTTGTGCGGCTCAATGGTTTAGTGCTCAACTGAACGGAGGTCCGATATTCGCAAATCTGTTCAACTTGCTCTGTTGGACAGCACTCTTGAACGAGACTGAATCGCTTATCATTATTCAACAAAAGTCGAGAACTTTGGCACGGTCGATTCTGCTCCTGGTTGACCAGCAATGATAAATTGAAGCACCCATGATTACAAATGAAACCCGTGTAATTTTACCTTCGTGCATTGTTTTGATTACTGATCTTCAACTGATATCGGCGCCGATTAAGCTCCGACCACATTACTAATACGAATTTGATGGTATAAAAATAGCCGACTGCCTGCTAATATTCTGATCATATCACCAAAAATGACCTACGATATCTCTAAATTGTTTGAACCTGTTACTGTTGGCAAGCTGAAGTTGGCCAATCGAGGCGTGCTTGCACCATTGACTCGGTATCGTGCCGATAAGGAGACAGCTGTGCCTAGCAAAATGGCAATTGAGTACTACACTCAAAGAGCACAGCGACCCGGAACTTTGTTGATTTCAGAGGCCACCAGTATATCACGTGCGGCTTCAGGGGAGGCCGGGATCCCTGGAATCTGGAGCGAAGAACAGATCCTAGGTTGGAAAAAAATCACCGATGCCGTCCATGAAAAGGGCAGTTTCATGTATCTTCAGATGTGGGCACATGGTCGAGTTGCAAACCCTGAGTTCCTGAAGAAATATGGACTTCCATATGTCAGTTCCGGAGATAGGCTCCTACCCAATAGTGAAGTCAAGCCTCGTTCGCTAACTAAGGACGAGATCAAGGAGTATATCGAAACTTACAAACAGGCTGCAATCAATTCAATCAATGCAGGATTCGATGGTGTTGAAGTTCATTCAGCTAATGGTTACTTGTTGAACCAGTTCTTGAGCGAGGACTCGAATAATCGAACTGATGAATATGGCGGATCAATTGAAAACCGTGCGCGAATTGTTTTGGAAGTTGTCGATGCAGTAGTTGCAGCCATTGGGGCCGATCGAGTTGGTATTCGTCTAAGTCCTTGGTCCTCATTCGGTGGTATGAAGCATGACGGATCACCAATCCCTGTGTATTCCTATCTCGTCAATGAATTAGAAAAGCGAGGATCAAAGGGAGACCGATTAGCCTATATTCACATGGTAGAACCACGAATTGATGGAAATAAAACAAATGATGGGCCCGTGTTGACCAAGGGTAATCAGTTTGTGCGACAAATTTGGAACGGCACATTGATTCATTGTGGTCGAATGGCTGCTGATTTGGAGTTGTTGAGCCGAACGCTGGAAGATGATTCTGCGCTTGCTGCTTTTGGACGATTTTACATTTCAAATCCTGACTTGATTTCCCGATTGGAGCAGGGTAAGGAGTTGACAAAGTACAATAGGGATACTTTCTACCTCCCAGGCCCAGAGGGTTATACCGACTACAAGAATGCACCATAAGGTTGCCACTAGTACTTTGTAGTTATAGGCTTACGAATAGAATATTTTGCTAAAAATCAAATGAGGTATTGCTGACCTGAACCGTCTACTCGTTGAGGGTCCCCCCTCTCCCATTCTCTTTTTTTTTTCTTTTCTTTTTCTTTTCTTCCTTGTCAGCTTTTTTATGGGCATCAAGGTAATAGGCACACCTATCATACACCCTATTTACTCATTGATGAATGTTTTGTCGCAACGTGACATCTCGATATCCCGGTAGCTGTGTTCCTGGATTTCGTGCCCTAACAACCTCGCTGTATTCATCCAAGTAATCGCTTAAACCCTTGATCTTATCGTAAAATTGGTTCACTACTGCACAAAGTAATTCATCATAAAGCTGTCGTCTTCCCAATGTGCGCAGTAAACACTGTTGTAAGACACTTTGATCTGCTGTCGGCATCCTGCATCAGACTTGCATATGGAATCCGTCTCCTCAGTGCACTCATCTAGACCTTCAATTTAACTTTCATCAAACGACATCAAGCATATACCAGCTCCATCAAAGAACCCCATCACCTCTCTCTTGTTCATCAACGCCTGATGGAATGCTTGATCAACAGTCATATCAAATCTGTGAATTGCAGTCTCAACATTACATGCTGATTTTCGACTCCTTATACGACGACGTACAGCTTTATCAGTAGTTCCAGGTCGACAGTTGTGCTCGCTTTTCAAATGAAACCCGGACGTTACTTTGTGCGCAGCATTCTTCAACTCCAAAGTGAGATCCGCTGTCATCTTCGTTGAAGACCACGTAGAAATTGCAGTTTGGTTTGACTGTGGCTTGCAAAACTCGGTTCTGAGCCTGTTGGTGTGGATACAGCCTGTCGCCCGCAGATTATTGAATACTAGACCCATTGCCATTGTATTGAATTCGTAGATTGCCAAAGTGCTTGAAAGCCTTGAGTTCACCAAAAAATGCCTGAACACCCTTACCGAAAGTATTGACGTATGTCTGAATAGAATTGGGTTCATCAGTAATCTCAATAGGCATATTCTGCGAAAATGTATCAGTAAAAATATTGGTTGCGCATCTTCCGGTGTGTTCGATCCAAGTAAATGCCGTAACCGAGTGTCATCGACTAGTGTATTGCTTTTGAACCCATATTTATAGTCAAACCGTGGAATTGAATGCACTATTGCGGGAAAATGTTGCTGCAGAGAGCAGTAGGAGTCAACTTGAGAGTCGTTCATCTCATGGACTAATAGACGATAATGAAACGTGCGAAGGTGACAACAGAAAGCTACAAGGGAGGCATGGTGGGGCGCCCGCAAAATAAAATAAAAAAATAAGCTTAATTATCCAACAATCGAGAGGAATAAACTCTAGGACACAATAAGTAAGTTTAATAGTACTGCACCGTCAAAGCTGGCCGTTGCTGACCCTTCTTCTTCTTAAATCTTCTAAAATCCATTTATTTAATCCAGGTGCGTATGTGAGACTGTTGTCCAGTACACCTGCTATCTACTTTACTTAGTTGTCTATGTACTATTATGTTGCTGACCCACCTGCAGCAACTGATCAAGTTGGCTGCCAATAATTCAGAAGTTCATCAGTGCTGCGGCCAGACGTGTACCGCTTTTTGCTTCTTTTTCTGGAAAAAGAAGACAAACTCCTAGACGTGACTTTCTTCTTTTTAAAAAAGAAGCAAAAACAATGCCTGCGGCGGCAATCAGGGGGCTGAGCCGCAAGATATGCGGCTCAAAAAATCAAAAGAATGGTCTCTTGGAAGTCCTGAAAATTTTCCACTCAAGAAATTCAGACTTCGTGGCCAAGCTGGTTAAGGCGTGCGACTGTTAATCGCAAGATCGAGAGTTCAAACCTCTCCGAGGTCGTCTTGTTTTTTTTTTTTTGGATCTCCAATATTGATCATGTAAAAAACGACATTACTACAAATCTAAGTTCAATCTATTTAGCATCAGCAGGCTGGGGCTTAGCATCAGTGTTAGACGTCATGACGGCTGGACCTTGTTCCTCGTCTTGGACGTCGACGTCGATTTCACTGTGTTCTTCGCCGAATTGGCCATTCCACCCATTAGCCCGCAAATAAGCATGGTAACGCTGGTCTTCGTAAATTAAGTCATCCTCTTTCAAGTGTGGCACAAAGAAGTAGGTGGTAACAACACCCACCAACCCGATAACAGCGGCAATGATAAAAGTGTAGTTCTTGCCCAAGTGATTCTGAATAGACACAAACGATGAACTACCTGCGACGGATCCCACTTTGCCAATTGCTGCAGAAAACCCGTAGAAGGTTCCTCGAATGGCACTAGGGTAGCTTTCGGACGACACCAAGCCTAGACAGTTACCAGGGCCAAGGTTGCCACTTGAGTTCATCAAACCATAGAAGATGATGAACAACGGAAGAATGGCACTCAATTTGTCGAACGCACATCCGATAATGAGGCCAAAGATAATATAGCCGGTGAATCCAATCATCATTGTATACTTTCGGCCAATCTTGTCGACCAAGAAGCCTCCAATAAACACACCCGGCAGGGCAATCACACCTGTAGTTATGGTTAGTCCACGTTGGGGGTAGTGTTATTCTTTTTTTAAAAAAAGAAGCAAAAAACAGTAGAAGTTACTTACCTAGCAGGAGCTGCCATTCAGCAGTCTTGATCAGCGGAGCATCCTTGCCCAGCAACCCAGCAATGATAGTCCCGGAAAATATACCATTGGGGAAGGTCACGAAATCGTACAAAAACCAAGCACCGCATGTGCCAATCAATCGCTTCCAGTAAAACTTGATTGATAACCAATAAGGAACCTTCTTCTTGATTGCACCCTGCTTATACAGCTTCGAAGTATGCATCTTGAACCGGAAATAGAACACTGATAATGGCCACACAATACCCAAGCCAATACAAACTCTCCACACCACTTCATACTTATTGGAAGCACTCCACACAATTAAGAAAATAATCAATGCAAAGGGACCACCAAAGGCCAATGGAAGGTTGGTGACCATAACAAATGCCAGACCACGTCTTCTTGTAACCTCATTTGCAGATTCTGAAGCAGCAGCAGATGATGCAGGATACTCACCACCTGCACCAACACCGGTAATACCTCTGCCAATGGCTAGAACCCAAAACAGGGTATGTGGTGGGCCACCAGCCGCACAAGACATAATAGCCCCGACCACAATCAAAGCCGTGGTCACGGTCATGGCCCATTTTCTACCCATATAGTCACATGTCAGCCCAATAAGTACTTGACCAATGATTTCACCAACAAGTAGACCATTGGAAACCCTTGTTTTAACGTCATCTGTATAATCTTTTGGGTATTCCAACCCAAACACTACATTAAGCATGGTCATCAAATTGTTATGATAACCATCACTGATCAGGGCAAACCCCGCACAAACAATGGCAAAAACATCACTTGCTTTACGCTTCTTAAGAACTCTCTGAGTTGGTTGACTGTCAATTTCTACCTGAACTTCATCTTTTGGGTTTGAGCTTGCAGGGCTAATTTCCTGACTCTGAGTCAGTTGAGTGGTGGTTAGTATGTGATTCTTGACATTTTCTTGGCTAAGACATGAATGAGTGTTTGGTTTCGTACCCTTTCTTCCTCTTGCTCCGTCATGAGAGTATTGTTTAATTAAACAAATCGGACAATCTATATGTATATATAGAGAATAAGACAGAAAAGTTTAACAATCGGAAGTCAAAATTTCCAGGAATATCACAAAGTTTATATAGACAAAAATGTGCATGGAGGGGTAGGGTAGGATATCGTAGCATGACGATCCAACTTTCCTTCAAATAACTTCAGCCTTACCTTGCCAGAATCGATCCTACCGAAACCCACATTTTTGGCCGATTTGTTGTGTTACCTGCATACCACATGTAGATCTATACAATTCCTTGTGGCATAATCATATTCAAAAAAAGTATCCCTTCCAGCTTCTCTGTCTCTCTTTCTCTCTCTCATGCTGCATGCATACTTACTACTTGCTTGAAAACGGCAACAACCACAGACTCCAAAAAAAAAACATTCGGCCGGCCTCCGTCAAGTCGATTATCGGCCTGTGTCGCCGAAAACCTACTACTACAAACAAACTATCAATCAAACATATAATCGGTAGAAAGAGCGGGGTTGACGTTGACCCCTTAAGAAACTCTTTAATTTTAACAATTGCTATATTTATCTATTTATCTATTTATCCGTTAAACGGCTGTTGACGCCGTCTTTCCTATCTGTCCTGCCGAGAACGATGAACTGCGTGCCAAATTTATTGGCTTTTGGCTGCCGGTCCATACGTCGTATACTCACGTTTATCCTACAGGCTCTCTCGTTGCAAGAGAGCAGGTTTTTACATGGGGCACGGCTGTCGCAAAAGTGGGCTAGATGGCTGGCTTCCGGGCCCCAGGTCCGCCATGCATGCATGCATGAACCTTCGGCCCATTATAGGCGAAATGAAACCACGACTTATGACTGTCGTCATGGGGTAATCCTTGCTTTTTCAGAACAATAGGCCACCCAGCAGACGGTCTCCAGCGGCTAAAGAGGTCAGGGGCCGGCCACCATTTACGTAAGCGACTGTTTTTGCTTCTTTTTTAAAAAAGACGCAAAAAACAGTAGACGGGTTGGCGCGTGTCGTGCTTTCATCGGCGGCGCTAATGCCAGCTTGTGCGGCTCAGCCCAGGGCGCCTTAGCGCGGATCCTCCCAAAGACAAATTTCTTCACCACTACTACATACTTCCTATATAGACATGATGGCGACCTCGAGTGCGTCGTACGATTATAACACAGAGGCCCAGAAGCTGATAGCGCTCAGAGACACGCTGTTTGAACAGGCCGAGAAATCAAACCTGGCTACAACAGATTTGGACTCGCTGCCCACTGATGACCTGGTAAAATTTGCTAAGCGCTACCGCCGGTTGATCATAGAGAAACGTATTAACAAAAAGAGAGATAACGAGAGGTACAAGGCCGCGTATAAGCTAGATGGCAAACTGCATTTGCTTCCGGAAGAAGACGATATAAAAGACGATGTCGAGTATAACGAACGACTGAAAGAAGCGCTTAATGTAAAACCTCCGCCATCCCAGCCGGTTTTACCAATACCAAGCTCGAGACCTCCTCCTCCACCGGCAACTTTGTTGCCATATGAGGATGATCTACCGGGCCAGAAGAGTTCGTCCACTGCGCTACCAGAGAAACCCAAACAGATACCATTACCAAAACCAAGCACATCAGCCTATGTGCAACCTATCCCCTCCCCTTCGCCGGCCACTGGAGGTGTTCCACAGATGCCTCCCATGCCAATGCAAATGCAAATGGGAATGCCTATGGCAGGGCTGTTCCCTCCTCCAAACATGTTCCAAATGTACTCAGATCATTCGCCAAACATGCCAGAAAACGTCCGATCTCGACCTCAGCTGCCTCAGGGTTACGGCCAGGTCCAGGTCCAGCAACAACAACAGCAGCAGCAGCAGCAGATTCCCCAGTACTACTCCAATCAACCAGAAGCTGAATACAAGCCGCCTGTTTTCAATAAACAGTCGTATATTCAGAGTCAGCACATGAACATGCTTCCTTCGGCCGCTGGTCCTCCTCCAATGATGTTCAGCGATGAACAGCCGGTCCCTCCGCAGAACCAGAACCAGTACCAAGGGCAGAGCCAGAACCAGTACCCAAATATGTATTCTAGAAGACAGCGCAACGCTGACCCGTACTAATCGTGTAGTATATTTATTTCATCTTCCAGTTGGATATCTTGGACGCCGCAGGCACTGTTTTTGCTTCTTTTTAAAAAAAGAAGAAATCTACGTCTAGGATAGTGTCTTCTTTTTCCAGAAAAAGAAGCAAAAAGCGGTCGAAGGGCCCCAGCGTCGATATATGGCAAATGAGCAAAGGGCGGAGAGCCGCACCATCGCCGCGTAATAGCATACTTTTGAAAACACTAAGACTATCTGTAATACACTTCTAATTCAAGAGAAATATACTCAATTAACCTATTAGAATCGATATATGATAATAGTTTTTCTATACCATGCACTTTTACCTGTTTTCAGACCCCCAAAACGACAACCCCCAAGGCGGTATGAGATTTACGCGCACCAGCGTATACCACAGTCCTGGCTGGTTGAGTGGTCAAGTCCCTGAATGAGCCTGGACCACAATTTACACAGAAAGGGAGCAGTAGCTATAACCTCCTTTTGCCAAAAGAAGACTTCACCAAGCAGTACAATTGCCCCGCAGGCACTGTTTTTGCTTCTTTCTTAAAAAGGAAGAACGTTAATCCTACCGGTGGTGTTCTTCTTTTTTTAAAAAGAAGCAAAAACAGTCGTATTACCGTATTAGATGTGTTTCTAGAGCTAATTCTTATTTAAAAAGCTTAAACTTCTTCTTTTCTTTCTTTTGTACACCCATTCCCTGAGATGGGTCTTTCAATGCACTATTGATCGACCCTGTGGAAGAATTAGGAGGATTCTTGGTAGCCGACGCTGATGGTTTTGCTTGAGCAGCACCCGCAGCAGCTGCTTGTCTCGTTTCTCGATCATTCTCCATCAGGTATCCCGGAGCTCGTGGCAATGGCTGATCCTGAGGCAACTTGAGTCGATTACGTGGGGCTGTCAATCGTCCCATAGCAGACAAAAAGTGCCCTGGCGTTAACAGGTTCGAGCCTCCAATAATAAACTCCTTACCATGTTGTTTGGATAGCTCATACATTGATCGTGCCTCTGAAAGAGTCACTCCTCCAATGACAAATACAAAAATCCGTTGTTTGATCTGATTAGAAGTCGATCTAGGGGTCGCCCAAGCCGCACGCTGTCTAGGGTTCCGCAAAGAACTATGGGCTTCTAAATCACTATCAGATGTTGGCTCATCTTTGGTATAGGGGAATAGTTTTGAGTCTAAAGCTGATCTTGATAACTGATCAACAATGTTTTTAATGCCAGGCACAAACCTTGAGGTATCATAAACGTCTCCAGTGGCCTGACCATGGAAACGCATCGGTTGGCCAGGATTGGGGCCCTTATGTAGTTTGTCTTGAACCTTATCTTGGAATTTGTCCTTCTTGAGTGATTCTTTGACAGTATGGGACCCAATGATTCCAAAGTTTTCAATCACTTGCAGGTCGAATTCATCCAACCCACAGTGTTGTTGCAGTTTTTTGTAATCTTCTTTGATCAGTCCACCTCTGTATAATGCATAGAGAGCCAGTATTCGAACTTTGTCCTGACGCTCAAGAGTATCTTGCATAAGAATCTGAACTACGTCATCAGTTAGGTTCTTGTTTTTACGGCCATCTCCTCCAACACCGGTGGCACAAGTCTGTTCAACTTCTGCAACACCATTAAGATTCTTTTTTTGAAATGTATTCATACACTCATTAGCCATCTGCAAGTGTAAAGCAAATCTATCTTTCATTTCAGTAAACACCGGCAAATTGGCAATCATGTCCTGCAAATCCGTTACGTTTGCCTTGGAACTTGTATCTACTAAATGGGGGTTTTCCTTTTTAAATTTGTCTAGCTTTGAGGTTAACGTATCAATCGCATCTTGCATATGAAGATGCCGTAGTGAAACCCATTCGCTATCTTTGTCTGTTAACACCCCATCCACCATTTCTGATGTTCCGTTGGATTTTTCAGACTTGTACGAAAACTTGTTTGTGTCCCTAATAGGCAACAAATCATAAGCCATGGCTTGATATGTAAATTCGTGAAGCAGAGGCGCAAAAGGATCAATTGATCTGTCAAAGATGATAAACTGGGATCTAGGACGGTTCTCGTGCACATTAGGGAAGTCACGATGGTCCCTTGCATAAGCATCCAGTTCATCTTGGAACTCCTTTGCAACCATGAAAGGCAAGATACTTGCATTGTAGTTTTCATTAGCTTTCTGGAATCTTACAATTGGATATTCGCCCAATGCTGCACAAACACTAACCAGCCTACTAGCAATTTTAGATACTTCTGGCTTGACTAAACCAAAGCATTCACTGTTAAAAAATACTTCGTTTGCACAAGGATCATCAAGGGTGAAAACTTGGCTCTCTAACGGGAAATAATCCAAGTAAGTCACTTCCAATTTTCTGATAAATCTGCCAACGTTTGAGTTTGTTATTTTCCGGTGCATATCTTTAGTTAGTCCCGGCAAGAAGAATAAATAAGCACCTGAATATCTATTTGGTATTCGCGTGAAATCAGCAATCAAACAGTCAAGAGTATAACTGTCTGGCTTAATGATGTATACTGCCTCCATATAACCTTGAGTTTGTCGACGAGAATCCAACAATTCCACGCTGGATACTTGACGGTTCAACAATTCACTCTTATCCAAAATATAACTGAAGATTCGCTGCACATGTTTATCAATCACCAACACTTTGTACTGTTCACGGAGATCCTTGTTAGCAGTGTGCATAATTGTTCAACTTACTCGACTCGCTGGTTGGACTGAATCCACCAAATCAAACACGCCTGTAATCAGTCCGTCAAGGACATAATGTTAGCCGGTGCTTGTGGGTTATTTTGCCACGGAAGAGAAGCTTACGCTGTTTCAAAGTATCTACTAGCGACATATTTCACTATCAAACGATCACTAGTTCAGTAACGGCGGGGGAAGTGGAGAGGAACGGAGGTTGGTGTGTGAGTGAGGTGTTGTTTTAGTGTCGGGGGGCTTGGCTGGGGTTCGTGAGAAAATAAGGATTAAGGGAGAAGACAATATGCAGGAGGAGATGAACATCCCGGTCTTGGTGGTACTGTTTTTGCTTCTTCTTATTTGAAAAAGACTTAGTGGTACTGTCTTTGCTTCTTTTTTAAAAAAGAAGATACTACGGAATAAATAATACAATAATGGTCTATACGTCGGTACTTGCATCATAGTTGATAGGGTCGAACTCTGCTCTTCCTTCGTCTCGAGCATTGGACTCCAGGGCCGTGATTTCTCGTAAGGAGAGATCGATCTGGGCTACGTTACTCTCGTTGACAAGCTCTCGTCGATGCTTGACGACCCGCCGTCGCTTCAAGCTGGCCTGGCCGGCTACGTTGACATACAACGCCCTTTGCTCGTCCTTGTCGAAGGTTAGAATGATTTCTGGCCGCTTTTGCTCCAAAATGGCGTCGTTATCCTGTACACGGGTGAATCGATACGCCTTTGTGTCCTCCTCCAGCGTGTCGACGTTGGAATCGATACGCTCCTTCAGCATTGACGAATCGTCGTCGTCAGCTACGTACAAAGACATCCATTCGTCGTTTTCGATGGCAGACTGCTTGAATAGCGCGGTGGAAAGCCCAATGTCTGAATATTTCCGCTTGTGGCTGGACAACGAGGCAGAGCCCACCATTCGCACGGTGACATACTGGACGTCAAACATCTTGGTGTCTGGAAGTAACGACCACGACTCGACTGGCCGCAAATGCTTTTTCCTGGGGTGACGAACGGTTGTGATGTTAGTGTTAGCAGAGTCAAACGTGGACTCAACCGTTCGTAGGATCTCTTCAGGGTCGACATTTTCTTCTTGTTTCTGCTTAGCCAATGCTGCGGCCTTAGATTCGGCAGCCTTGGTCTGTTTCAGAGCCTCTGATGAAATGTATTCAGTTCGACGTAAAAATGCAACACTTGATGTAGTCTTAGACGACAGCTTGCCTGCTGGGTCCCGGATCAACGCACTGTCCTTTGGATCCAACTGGGCCCTTGGCTCCTCTGCATACACACCGGATTCGTCTCCATCGTAGAATATGCCAGGGACTTCAGTCAAGTCAAGAGGCATCCCTAGGTCCATGTCTATCTGCATGTTGATCTTCCGTTGTCGCATGCTGTCTGAGAGAAATGTCGACGACGTCAGCTTGGAGGTGTCTACAGGGATATCCATCAGCTTGGGCGGGCATGGCGGAGGCGGCAATTCGTTCTGGTACCGAATTCGAGCGATGTAATCCTGTTTTCTCGACCCACTGCTCATTGTGCTTAGGATTTGGTGATGGCGTTTTGTCGTGTGTAGTGGTGGTGCAGTGGTGAAAATTTCACTTTCTCCCAACCGCCAACCACCCACCCAGAACCCCGAGCACGTGACATGCGACTTGGGGTGGTTGTACTTCTTTTTTAAAAAAGAAGCAAAAACAGTGCCTACAGCAAGACGTCTACCGCTTTTTGCTTCTTTTTCTGGAAAAAGAAGACAGTTCGCCTCCCGGTGGTGTTCTTTTCAAAAACGACGGTGGGGGGTAGCGCCGCAGGCACCGTTTATTGCTTCTTGTTTTGAAAAAAGACATCACCAGAAAAACATTCATGGACTATCGGGCGTACGTGCAGGAGTCGCTGGGCGAGCTGAACAAGTCTCTGAGGAAGGACTCGAGAAGTGTCAAGAACCGGATCTGGAGCATTGTGACCGATTCGCAGTACGTGAATGAAGTATCAATGGCATACGGGCTGCCGCTGGTAGCAAACGAAAGATGCGGCAGATGGTACATTCCCACAGACAGGATCCGGGAATCTGTGTATTTCAAGTCGACAGATGGACACACGACGCAATGGCAGTTCTCCACGAGGCGCCTCAACACCCACATACTGCCTGTTATCAAGGAATGTGGAGGAATTGTCGTCGTGGATTCTACAAGACGGGGCAAGAGGATGCCTGACGCACTCTCTAAAACCATCCCTGTCTGGTGTGCTGTGCTCAACAAAGTGAAGTTCAACCTAGACATGTTCTACACACCTCCTAACGCTGTATCGCGCAGCGAGCACTCGCAGATCGAATCGCTAATCCCCCAGTTTTGCGAGCAGCTCTGGGCCGTCTCTCTGGAAGTCGACCTAGATAAACCGTTGCGCCCCATCTGGGTAACACCTGATTCACCACTACCGCCTGAGCCGCCGGTTTACGAAGATTTTTACCCACTTGTGCTATGCACTGCTTCGCGAATGGTTCAGGACGGTACCGAGCACCGCGAGGGCTTCACATACGTCCAGGGGGCTGCCGACGACCACGAGGAATGGGCTAACTTGCTGACCTCAGACTTGCTATGGTCAAACATCGACCTTTTGAAAGGACTGGGTACGGACGAGGAAATTCACAGAGAAATCGAACGGGTTGCCCAGAACAGCTCGCAAGACGATGGTGCGGCGTCGATGACCCAGATTGAGCCGCACGGCGTATGGCTCGGCAAACATCCCGGAAACAAGCACTACGATTGCCTAATCGACCTCAGGGAGAACGCCCTAGAAAACAAAGATGCAGCTGTAAAGGTACCATTAAAACCAGGTAAGCTGGGTTCTAAAGAGCTACGAATGAACCTGGCCAACATTGTCTCCTCTGTGCCGCCACTGGGCTCGAGCTCGAGGAGCGTCGCCATTGTATGCGACACTGGAACTGACTTCAGTGTAGCAGTGGCACTGGCCATTATATGCAAGAATTCACGCGAACCAGCTAACAAACAGACTATTCGCAAAGAGCTGGCACATATCATTGCCCAGCACAAGTGCAACCCAAGCAGGGCCTCGCTCAACGCGGTCAATTCGTACCTAATGGGCTAGACTTCTTCTTTTTAAAAAGAAGCAAAAACAGTATAGGCTACTTAATTCTTGCGCCTGAGTCGGCTCTTACGATCCCTGAAGTTTTCAACCGCAGGAGTAGTGGTCATTTCGCTTCGTTGCTGTTTGCTGGCTGCCTGTGGTTTGGCTCCAAGGGCCTCCATTAGCTTACGATGGTCCTTAGCGGCTTCAGGGTCGTTGTAGCTCACTTGCGTGAACGCCGGTTCTTCATCAAGTGGTGTGGTATCTCTGGTTCTGTCTTCTCTATCAGTAGACAAGTTTGATGTAATAGCTCGACCCACGATTTTGCGCTTTTCTGTCTTGGATTTCACAATCTTGTTTGAAATATCCTTAAAGCTATTGTCCACGAATAAACTGCTTTGCACATCATTCCCGTTAGAGTCGTGATCATCCCTACTGTCTTCTTCATCTCTCTCTACCGAACGTCTACGAATAATCTTTCCAACTTCGGGCTTGCTAAACATGACAAAATCAGGCGAATCAAGATGTACAATCACTCCACGATCTGCACACTCAAATAGCCATTTCTCATTCACCATGGGTATCTTGTGGCGAAGACATAGCTTAACTTTGACACTATATTTCGGGTTTTCAGAATTTACCACCACAAGGTCCGTGGAATTAGGCAACCCAGGCTTTGCCTCCATTATCTCTTGTCTGGATCCACCCAGTAACTTGATCAACTTGGGCAAATGCAGCGCTTCAATTCCAGAGAACCCTGTAAAGTGAACGTTCAGCTTATCTAGCCCTGGAATGTCATAATATTTCATTAGTACTCCCCATCTGTCCATAACAATCTGTTTTTTATGCATTGACCGTTCAATCATCCACTCAGTTGCCGCCACAGCATTTACATCTAGTTCGGGCCGCTTATTTGGCTCTAAAGTAGAATTTACAATAAATAAAGTCGGTTCATTAACGTCGTCACTATCATCATTATTCACCCTGCCCCCATGCGATTTGACAGCATTGTGCAAAACAGGCAATTTAGAGTCTTCGTAACCCACAAAACGGAATATTTGATCCTGAAACATCAACTCAGGTTTCTTCCTCACTTGCTGCTGCTCATCTGCTGCCTCTACTGCTGGCTCGGGAAGTTCTCTGTCTTTCCAAGCACCACTCGACTGGTCAGCCGCATCTCCTGCGGCTGAGGCGGTAGTAGCCAGTTTCCTTCTATCTCGATTATTTTCAAATAATACACTGTCCCATACATTTCCGAAATCAATCTTCCGCTTCTTCAACCGTCGTGGTGCAGCGTTTATGGTTTCGGCCTCTTCCTCCTGCAGTTTTTTGTATTCGTCTGGCCATTGAGCACAGGCACCTTTACCAATTTCGTCAGATGGCAAGTCTAAACTATAGAACTCCTCTCGCAAGGCGGCTCCTCTACGAATACTATCATTGACCCAGTCCGGGTGGACAGTAAAGATATCCCACTTTTTGGCAAAATGGTACTTGCGTCCTTCAGTTCCGCCAGACACGAGATGTGTCACGTTCCTGGTAAGATCTGGAGAAAATGATCCCCCATGCTTCTCAATCAGCTGTCGCAATTCATCTCTGCCGTCTGAAATGTTCGTACAACACACTTTCATACCCTCAAACACATCCAATTTGCCTTGTTCCAGTTCGTTTTCGATACTGTCCATATCCTCAGCTGCTTGCCACTTTTTGAACAGCTCCGGAATGAACGTGGGTCTTATGAATGTCATGTCGATTCTGTCTTTCACCGCAAAATCATACTTTGGAGTGTCTCTACTTCCCACGACCATGTATTTCACATCACTCATCAAGTTCACTCGATGGATACCGCCCATGGCCTCTACGCATTTGATGATCTCATTCTAAATCAGCATTTAAGTTAGTACTTCAGGGTGGTTTCTTCTTTTTTTTAAAGAAAAATTGTTCTTACTCGTAAATCTGGGTCAACCGCTGTGCAACAAAACACTTTACCCACTAATGGCGTCTCTGATTCATTACTCGCCATAATATCTGAAGATAAAGAACACACACGCGCTTCTTTAGACTGATCAATCAATCCCGATCCACTATTAATCACGTCGCCTACCTTACAAGACGCGATGCATCACAAAAAGCTCAGCGTCGTCGCCGGCATCCGTGTCGGAGTTCCGTTATGGCCAAACTGCTGGGGGACGTCTTCTTTTTTTAAAGAAAGAAGCAAAAAAACAGTGATAGACTCGTTAATTTCCCCAATATGCCGTTGTTTTTTGCTTCTTTTTTTAAAAAAAGAAGAAATCCACTGGAAAGCGTAACTCTCACGTGATATGCACGTGAGGCATCTCAGCCTGGGCGGTTTTAACGACGACAATTTTTTACCGCACAAATTTTCTTGAACCACCGAACCAATGAAGCAATTCATACGAAGGGCAGGACAGATCCGCAGGTACAGCAGTCGGATCCCTCCTAGCAAGTATCATGAACATGGTAAAGACTATTTATTGAGAAAAGACCTGGTGGACACCAGGTTCCTGCCCAATTCTTCGCTCATTTGGCCTGTGACGGACCGAATCTGTAAAGGTTTGTCAAACTTTAATAGCAATAACCCCAAGCACTTGGATCATAGAATAACCGAATTGCTAAGTTATGTGGCTAAAAATCAAACAGATAATGCGTTCAGTCGATTCGAATCGCTATATTATGAAGATAATACGGTACTGAAAAATTTAAGTGCTGTTCAGTGCTCATCACTGCTTAGACTTATCTCTACTTCTCCTAAACAGATTACCGACAACTGGCCCAAAATGCAACTGATATTCAATGCTATCAAAGAGAGTGGCCATCTGCCTCGAGCTCCCGATTACTCAAGAATGATTCAAGGAGCTTTCCACTCGAAACTTCACAACAAAGTTGCGTCATATTGGAAAGAGTTAGGGGATTTAGGCATTGAAAAAAGTACAGTGCTTTGGAACTCATATATCATGGCCACTTGCAGTGGCCATCCATGGTATTGGACCGAACGTACACAGTTGAACTACAAGGCCAAGTTTGATATTGAACTGGAGCCTCCGATCTCAAACGATGCCATTGAACTATTCAAGGAAATGTCTGCAGAAGGTAACCAACCAGATGCTAGAACATACGAGCTTCTTATTCTATGGTTTGCCAAGAACGGTGACATGGATGGTGTGAAAACAATTGTGAGAACAGTCTGGGGTGGTAGAGGAGATCTAGCTGCAAACCAGACTCGGCTGGCAAGAACTGGATCAGCAATGCAACCCAGCTCAGGGACGTTAAGTAACTTGATTCAGGCTTTTGCTTGTAACAAACAACTCGCAGAGGGGTTGGACCTCGTAGATTGGATGCAACGTAAATACGATATCCGACTCAACGATAGAAAAGCACTGCAGATGTGGAACGTGGCGTTGTATTGGGCATTTGTAGATAGAAAGGCTCCTAGACGAACGTTTGACATGGTGTGGCGTTCAGTCGTAAACAGACACAAGGTAGAACCGACCTTTTTCATGTATTATCTGCGACTAAGGTTCTTACAAAGCGGTAACAATGTAAGGCTATTAAAACGAGAAGCGGCCCAAATCCATGAAAAGCAGCCCAGAAGTGTTGACAATCCTAAACTATTGGTTTCTATATATATCAATCGAGCTACCAGATTGATGTTACACAATGGTCTGAAGCGTAGCGCATTGAATTACGTTAATCGATGGGCCGAAGCAGATCCAGCTTACAGGGACGTTCAACGACGCATCTTGCAACACTTGCAAACTTCAGTACGGCCTCAGAAAGCATTGGCCAAACGAAACGCATATAAACAGCAGCGGCAGAAACAACTGCAACAACTGCGAGAACGAGAACGATCACAACAACGAAAAGTAAGATCAAAAGTAAGAGTAAGATCATCAGCATCATCATCAAACTAATGTATATATGTATTATTTAAATTCGGAATAGATCATTAACGACCATGTAACGAGAAAACTGTAGATAGAACCATCTGTACCACTTGATCTGGGATTTGTGTCCCTTGACCATAGCCTGCTTGGCCTTTTCATAGCCGAGCTGAGAATTGATGATAATCTTGGTGTTGTGTTGGATTCTTGGGTTTTCATCTGGCATGTATTCGTGAGACAGGGATGTGTACAATGCGTCAACCAAACAAGTATACTTTCGATACCAAGGAACCGTTCTCAATACCCAAACCGATCGTTCAGCAGGCTTTTCTCCTTTCCAACGTACAGCTCCAACGTAGGTGGACTTGTGGTTGGAGTGGTCGCTGATTCCTTGGTCATCAAAAGTGATCACAACGTCAGTCTTCACATTCTGGTCAATTACTTCGTGAACGACTCTTGGATCCCATTCTACAGTCATAGAATCCTGTAACTCTGGGTGGTCCAAAACTTTGACTTGTTTATCTGCATCAGCGACCCCTAGCATTCTACAGGCATTTCTCAATTCCCCGGTTCGAACTTTTCCTAGACGCTCAGCGTTACCATTGGACAACGACACTACTGTGACCGAGTTATTGAACTCGGGCTTCAAGATGGCTTGCAGAGTTGGAGCAAAAAACATGGTTTCATCGTCAGGATGAGAGACCAACAGAGTGATGCTTTGGTTGGTCAAAGCTGGCGGTGGAGTGCCTTGGGTAGTGAAATAGTTCAACGCGGCCCATAGCAATGGGGGTCCACCCACAATTAAAAGAGGCAAAATCAAGATCATTGCTGTTCGTCAACACGTATTGTTATTGTGGTGATGCAAAAACGCTGTGCGGAGCGGAGTCTGAAAAACCTCGTTGCGCTGCACTTTGCATCTTAACGTGCACGGCGCGACAGTACGCCTACGAGTAGTGTTCTTCTTTTTTAAAAAAGAAGCAAAAACAGTGCCTACGGCGTCTTGATCCCCAACGCCCACTGTTTTTTGCTTCTTTTTTTTGAAAAAAGAAGACATCACGTCGTGTCGTGTCACGTGCCGCGCTCACGTGACCTTTTCCCTCCTACGTCGGCTGTTTTTTGCTTCTTTTTTTAAAAAAAGAAGACGTCACGCCAGGCGCACTGCTCCTCCTGTTCGAAAAGGAATATGGGAGCTGGACGATGCTGGCTGGCTGGCTGGCGGCTTTCGATCCGAGAGCGGTCACCCGACGGCGCAGATTGACGTAGTGGATGCCCCTTTTTAACAGAGAATGAGCACGCTAGTGCCAATGTGTAAATGTTAAATGCCAATGCTAGGGCTATTTGACAACGTGCATGTGTTGTGCAGAGTTCCCACCCCAAATTTTTTTGATCATAGTTTTTTATTGTTTCTCACTCTTCTCCTTCAGGTGAATCATTTATCCGTTGTCACATCACACGTCACACACTAGATAGAACACATAGAACAGAACAGACTTGTGCCATGTCGGAATTCATAAGGTTAGTATTGTGCTATTAGACAGGCGAGTGGGCTAACTGAAACCACCACCAAAATAGAACTGAAATTTTTGGTACTTGTTTTGAGATTACCAATCGATATGTCGATTTAAATGCTGTGGGCATGGGTGCATTTGGACTGGTATGGTAAGTGTCGTCTTTGTTGAGGAAGGGGGGGGAAAGAAATGCTAACGTGGATCCAACAAAAATAACAGCTCTGCAAAGGACCAGCTAACAGGACAAAATGTGGCAATTAAAAAGATTATGAAGCCATTTTCAACTCCGGTATTGGCCAAAAGAACATATCGTGAATTGAAGCTATTGAAACAATTGCGTCATGAGAATCTAATTACTCTGTCAGACATTTTCATCTCTCCGTTGGAAGATATTTATTTTGTTACCGAACTGCTAGGAACAGATTTACATCGACTGTTGACTTCACGACCTTTGGAAAAGCAATTTATCCAGTACTTTCTCTATCAAATTCTGCGAGGGTTGAAATACGTGCATTCGGCTGGTGTGGTCCATCGGGATTTGAAACCAAGTAATATCCTGATTAACGAAAATTGTGATTTGAAGATTTGTGATTTTGGTTTAGCTAGAATTCAGGACCCTCAAATGACTGGTTATGTCGCCACTCGTTATTATAGAGCCCCAGAAATTATGCTGACATGGCAGAAATATGACGTAGAAGTGGACATCTGGAGTGCTGCCTGTATCTTTGCTGAAATGTTAGAAGGTAAACCGCTATTCCCTGGTAAGGACCATGTGAATCAGTTTTCAATCATTACTGAATTGCTAGGTTCTCCACCAGATGAAGTTATTAACACAATTGGCAGCGAAAACACTCTGAAATTCGTTCAATCCTTGCCCAAACGTGAGCGAATTCCACTGTCTCAGAAATTCACAAATGCTGATCCAGAGGCCATCGACTTGTTGGAAAAAATGCTGGTATTCGATCCTAGAAAACGAATTACAGCTGCTGATGCATTGGCTCATCCTTATTTAGCTCCTTATCATGAACCTACTGACGAGCCCGTTGCAGCAGAAAAGTTTGACTGGAGTTTCAACGACGCTGATCTGCCTGTAGACACTTGGAAGGTGATGATGTACTCGGAAATTTTGGACTTTCATAATGTTGATTCTAACGAAATTCAGGTTCAACCTGACATCCAACAGCATTCACAACAGCTACAACAACAACAGCAACAGCAACAACAAGAACAACAGCAGAAGCAGCAACAAACTCAACAAGATCAACCACTACAGTAGATAGTAGATGGACTCACTCACTTACTCACTTACTCACTCACTCATTAATGATTTCTGTATTAAAAGTACATAGAACACTTATTTAACAATTAACTCCAAGCAGGATTCGGATGTCTTGTGGTGCATTGTAGATGTCTTCTACCGGCAATAGACCAGCCGCTTCACGGACAGTGGCTCTATTAGATCGTAACTCGTCGATTTGATGCATCAGCGGAGTGACATCTTTGATGCTTACAATCCATTCGTTTACGTACTGCCTCACCAACTGAGGGCCAATGCCAATCTGGATGGACCGCTCTTCTAAAGGCTTATGATTCAAGTCTCGTTCAGGGTCCCATTGCACTCTGACTTTGGCACTGTTTTTGGTTGAGAGCCATTGATCGTAGCTTTCGTGGAACTCCTTGTCATAATGAGATAAAGATGCATTACGTAGAGCAGTTTCAAACCCTTTGCGGGTAATTTCAATGGCTAGAATGCGCTCCTGGTTGGACTTTGTCCCGTAACCACAACGGTACGCCATCCAAAGGAATGACGGCTTGATCCACGTCATTCGAGTCTGTTTAAACGCAGGTACGGCTAACGTTTGCGCCGCTACAGCGGCATCCGCAATGGTGGCATTATATGCTTGATACACAACAATTGTGTCTTCCGTATACTGAGCTCTGATCTGTTGATGTTTCATATTTTTGTCCTTTCTATCCGTTTATTTACTCTGGATATTATGGTTATATCTGGTTATATATGTATGCATATCTACGGATGATTTGTAGGTGTGTGGGGCCGTGACTCACTCCACCTCAGTGAGGCTCACAGCTCTGACCCCTGCGTTCACAGGCTCCATCTGTACTGAAACCGATCATCTATTGGTAGCGATTCACTTGCAATGAGACACTGTGGGTCAATTCCAGGAAAATGGTGCTGAACGAAACTTGCTAGTTCTGATTCATCACTCTCAGCAAAGTTGAATCTTCCAATAGCAAGGCTAGGAAACAAAACATCTTCATATTTACCGACACAAGATCGAACATCAGCTTGCATGGTTAGCAGAACAGTTGGATTATCTCTCAAGTAAAATGCCAGATGATGCAGATTTTTGCAGTATAGCCCTAACTCCAGTATCGATTGCCAATTGTGTTTGATAGACCTGCTATTACAACCAACAACCAATCCCACCAAGTGCGGCGCATTACGAGCAAACTCCGATGCCAACTCAGGGGATAGATACTGCTCCTCAAGATCGTAGTGAACTTCTATTTGCAATAAGTTGAGTTTGTGGACTTGCTGGGCAAATTCGGGTAGTTCATTCACTTGAATTGCTCCACAAATTGCAAATTCAGTTGCCTGAGGGCAGGATCTGCCAAGGTCCAACAAGCAACCACTGGTTCTCGTCCTACCAACAAACCCTTCTACTCCAGGAATAAATATGGCTACCTTTTTCAAGTACCGGAAGTTTGATAACCTAATAATGTCCTGCCGGGTGATGGGGGTGCGTTCACCTCCAAGCCTTATGCTCTGCAACTTGGAGTTTTCAAATGCAACCTTCAACACTTTAGGGTCGTTGAATTGGTTAAAGCAACGCCCTAACGACAGATGTTCCAGATTTTTATGCCGGAAGAGCACAGGCAGGAAGTCACTTCCAACGTCTTGAAGACTGAACATACTGCGTCCGCCATATCTTGGAACTCCAGTGTATACCTCTCTAAGCCCCGGCATCTTTTGCACCAAATACGATACCTTAAACAGCCCTCCTTCTCTAGGGTTAAGCGCATCAACCTTGCCATAGTAGAAAGCCAACGATTGCACATTCACACAGGTCTGTGCCATGGCATCGCAGGATTCACTGCTAGGACAGCACCCTACCAGCCATATTGACTGAATCCTCCTAGATAGAAAGGGCACGAATTGCGATAATGGGTCGTCAAAATGCGGTGCATTCGTTCGAGCTCTTACGAACCTGACATGTTGTAGCTGTGGAAACGAAAAATTCTGCAACCTATGAGGAACCATAACGTCCAGTGTCTTGATACCGTTGGCATACTTTTGCAGTCGTTCTGGGCTCCGGACATATCGAAAGTTGACCGTTTTGGCATCTCTCCAAGCTATCGACATGCCAGTGTCGAACCAGTCATTGCACACACACATGAAACTCGTCAAATCTCTACGATCATGCTCATCGTAGAGATACTGTGCAACAAGATCACGTATTTCAGCAATGTCCATCGTCGTCAGTCATGAATGTTGGTCGTCTTGATCCCGCAGAGCCCCGGCTGCAGCAACAACTACCCCTCTTATATGGGCACTATGTGCTTTATGAGCAAGCAACGTCAGTATTACTAGGGTGGATATCTTCTCTTTTTAAAAAAGAAGCAAAACAGTAGAATGAGAATAAAAAATATATATATATTTAACATGCATGTCTCGAAAACTACAAATCACTACTGCTTTCTGAGAGCAATTTGGAATTCTCGCAAATAGCCTCCCAGTTGGATGTAGTAACGAAATAGTACTGAGTGCTAGCAGCTACGGCCATACCAATGGCCATTCCGCTCCACATGCCTTGCAGACCCAGATCAAATGTAAATGCCAAATTCCAGGCCAATGGCACCATTACAACATAAAATGCAAGCAAGTTGATCATACCTCCAATCCACTGCCTGCCTTGGCCTCTCAAAATACCAGCAGCCAACCCGTTGAACGCATCACCCAATTGAAGCAAAGCGGTGAATGGTAAAGTCATGGCTACAACTGCAACAACATCCTTCTCATTAGTGAAAATCTCACCCAATTTATATCGGAACAATAGCATAATTGCGGCATTGGAGATACCAAAGATAGCCGAACATCTCATACCAGCATTACTTGCGGTGGCAGCAGCTTTAGCTGCTCCAGCTCCAATCAGGTTTCCAACTCGAGTCGAGCATGCAATGCCCATGGCCAATGGTAACTGGAATGCCAGACCAGCAATTGTACCAATAATAGATTGAGCAGCAAGTACAGTAGTACCCAATCTAGAACAACACATGGTCAACATGTCAAAAGCCAACCATTCTGCCTCAGTCATCACAACACCAGCTCCAGCAAGTTTGACCATTGGACCCCATCCTTTGAGAACGTCCTTGGTAATTGGAGTCCAACATTTTGATCCATCAACAAAAACAATATACAAGACGGCCAAAATACCCATTGTCCAATCTGAAATCACAACCGCAGTTGGAGCACCTAATAATCCAATGCCAATGTGTTTGTTCCATACCAAAACATAATTCAAGATCAAGTTCATTGGAGTAACAAAAAGCAGAATATAAGTGGATGCATGGAAAATACCTTGAACTTGCAAATAATGCTTGGATACTTCAAAAATAATGAAACCTGGCAAACCATATGAGAAGATTTGCAAACATTGTTGAGTATACATGACCAAGTCCTTCTGTTCCACAATAATCGATAGCAGGACTCCAGAATATTTCCATGATAATGAAATTGGAATTGCCAGAAGGAATAACAAAATTGTACATCTTTGTACATGTACACCAACCATTTTATAATCCCCTCTACCAAAAGCTTGTGCTGCCAATGTATCTAAACATGTAGCAACACCAATGATAAATGCATGACCCATTACACCCACCGTTACTGAACATAACGAAATAGCTCCTAATTCTACTTTACCTAAATGACCAACTGCAAATACAGATGCAGCATTTAAGAAATATTGTAATAGAAATGTCAGGCATACTGGCATAGAGGTTTTGATCAGGTGCTTGACCTCGTATTTTACAGATGTATCGTAAGATCGAATCGATTCTGGATTAGTACCATAACCCTGGGAGGAAATTCCCGGTAAAAGTGGTTCATTAGCTGAATCTATTGTCATTATTCTAAATGCTTAAAAAAATATGATTAAAAGGTTAAAAGTTAGTAACTCATAAGGAAGAAAGAATGAGTAAATGGGCCCCCCTGCGGTCTTTATATACTAGAATACCGGAGAGGTACCTGAGTAAAATTTGTCAGATTACTCTTTTTTTCGCTTTCGATTACGCTTACCGGTTTAAGATTAGCTTGCGCAGATCAAATACAGTCATTTTCTTGGACTGTGCGTGTCTTGTCGGCTTGGTACCGATCATCATGTCATACGAATCTATGTTACATTTTAAGATGTGAGTCACTGTGATAAAAAACTTCCGTTCGGCTGCAATAACTCTTTGAGACATATGAATAATGAAGTATCGCGTGGACGCAATGGCATTACGCACACTGTGGGATTAAATTATACACTTTACCAAGATACTGGAGGATCGACAAACGAGTTACCCCTAGTAATTATCGATAATGCTGTACTCTCTACATAGATGCTTAGGTACTGTTTTTGCTTCTTTTTTTCAAAAGAAGACGCTGTCGGCTAGAACTACTTGCTCCTTTTCTTCCGGCTAGTGCTACTGTTTTTGCTTCTTTTTTAAAAAAGAAGACCCTACCGGCTATTCTTTCTAGATGTGCTCTGCCACGTCCTGGAGCATTCTAAATCCATAGAAAGTGGCCACCTGGGTGTAGACCTGGCGCTGTTTGGCGAGATCACCCTGCGAAATTGTTTCTGTCCATTCGCCAGAGCATGGACAGTGGTCTGCCAGGTCGGACTCTCTGATTCGTTTACATTTTGAACACTTGAGGTCTTGCATCTGGTACAGGGTGACGGCCTGCATTAGCTGCGCTACCAGCCGTTCTTCAATTTGAACTCGGTTGTAATCTCTTCCGCAGTCCTCGCAGGCAAAAGTATAGTAGCCCTGGTGATGTTCGGCAAGATCATCGTGTCGACACAGATCCAAGTCTCTGACAAATTTACAATGGTCACAGATAACCTGGGTGATCTTCAACGAGTTACTTGGGTTCCGGAAATTGGCATCTTCGGCAAATTCTTTGATCTCCACCAGCTCGAGCAAGTGCCTTCGGATCAACCGCCCTTCCAGTGCCAGATCCTTGGAAAGTGCGAATACGCTACACAGAGACTTGACAAGATGAGCCACAGGGTTAGTTGTCCCAGGTAGAGACCCAGCAAGCTGGGGCATTTCGAATTCTGCCGCAATGTCTTGGTTTCCAAAGCTTTCGTTGTACATACGCAGCAAGTGCTTCATTCGCTTCATAATCATGGGTTCCATGGCCCGGAAGATCCCCTTTCCTATGTAGTTGTCGTCGTCTTCACCTTTGCCTCGTCGCAATGCAGTAGAACTGATCTGCGTGGGTCTGCTGTTGTCTCCATCGCCATCACCTTCGTCTTCACTATCGTCCTGTTGGTACCATTCGACTCGCGATTGCTTTAGCCGGTCCATAAACTCTACAATCCACGTTTCTAGTTCTTCCTGGAGGATAACCGGCAGGAACTTCTTGATGTGCCAGTTCATGGACATGTTCATCTCCAGCTCTCCTTCGCCAATCTGTTTGCACGATTCGCCACTGAAATTGACGTCGTCCATCCACAGCATCAGATCCCAGTACTCGCGAATCTCAATGTCCAGAAAGTTGAACAGAGGCTTGTTCCTGATGGATTTGATCAAGTAGTTGGCAAAGGCATACGTATTCTCGACGGCAGTCTTGGTAGTCAACAAGATTGCCCGATTTTGGTCTGCAAACACAAGCTGACAGCCGACCTTACGGAACTCCTTGACCAATTGCACAAACGCCTTTTTGGACAAGTTTTGTACATGGTAATACAGCTTTCGATCGTACAGGAACGATTCTGGCGAGGAAACCCATCGGATGAAGTTGTGCACCATCATGTCTGCGTACACGTTTTCTTCCGCTGCTTCATTCCACCAGTCACGCACCATTGAGCTCAATACTGACAATGCAGGTGTTGAAAACGAGTTTTCAATAAACGGCGCGTCGCCTTTGTTGGAGTTAGCCAGGTCTGTCCCCTCGGCCTCGTTGATGATGGCGGCGGTGAGAATAGTGTTTACAGAAAGATTTCGGATGGCTACGTCTAGACAGACCTTGGTGTAAACACCAGGGTTGTTAACCATTGGCATGTCTAATCTGTCCATCGAGTCGAGCAAGTTGTCTCGTTCAGAGCCGCCATTGTCAGGAATTGGTTCTGGGGACCACCACAGGACAATGTTTGCCTGTTGTAGTTTTCGTGCGTACACTACATCTGTCAGATACGACGCATCGTCATGCTTCAGGTTGCCAATTGGAACATTGGCATAGTTGGCCAGCTCAAACAAGTGAACGAGCCACTTGCCCAGGCCAAGGTATCCTTTCACCAAATACTTTGCCAGGTCCTTTTGCCAGTTCAACGACGGCAGCCCCACGTTCAGAGGCTTCAAGTGGATTATTGGCAGCTCATTCAACTGTCGAACCGACTTTTTCAGCCGGTCTGCATGTTCACTTTGCAGAGCAACCACCGCTCTTGTGCCCTTTTCAGAGTGAAGCTTGGAGACGATGCTGCCAAGCTTTCGGTACAATCCACGCATGCTATCAAAGTAGTGATCGTCAAATTGCAACTGTGGCCCATACTCAAACAGGTCATTTGCAAGCGACTCGACTCTTGCATACTCGGTATTGTAGACAGTAGACAAATTTGGAAGCTTCTGTGCGTTGGAAGTTGGCCGCAGCACTAGAATTGTAGCCTTTGCATTCCATGTAGAGAAGATGCCTACAGCCTGGATATTACCGGCAGTAAAGTGGACAATATAAATATAATCCAGAGAAAGCCGTTCGTATCCTTGCTGTGAACTCAACCAAGACATTTCAAACCCTTTCTCTAGACCCTGGCCCAACAGCCCTGTTCGACTGCTTGTATCCAGGACCAAACGGTTACCCAATTGAAGTAATACCCTTTGGTTTGCATCAATCTGGGATTCGTAGATGCCCTCCACCGTTTTGTGGCGCAGAATTGAGTCGGGCCTGGCCATTTCATTTTGGAACGACTCTTCAGGCATGGACAGTTTGTAAAAAGCTACAGTAGGACGACCACTCGGTAGGGTGTGGTTTACTCGAGTAGCTGTGCATCCCGGAATTACAGCATCAGGATGGTTTTCTGCCTTGAAATTGACGTAAATAGTACGTGGGACATTGATACGGACATTCTGGAGCTTGCCATTGATGCTCACAAATGCCCGTACTTGTCCAGGAACTTCTCCGGCAGTATACTGCAGTACATTCCACGAATTGGAATAGGCCTGTTCGTTTTGGTTTTGGATCATGCCTGCCAGCCCAGACCTGGCTCTTGTGCTGTTACCAAACAGATGCTGGCGCCGCAACCTGGCTTGCTTTTGCATGTTCCATTTGACTTTGGCAGCCTTCAACCAAGCAGAATAGTCTTCTTGGGGGTCTGGCAATTCTGTGACAACCGAAGGGGCAACACCTCGGTTTTGCTTGTCTTCACCTGACCCAGCCTTGGCTTTTCGTTTCACTGCAGTGACTCTTCCCACTAGATTAGCAGAGGGATACTTGCTACTGCCAAAATCCTCCATATCCGGAAGTTCGTCGCTAAACTCATCAGCTTCGTTGTCAGCCTCCATTTGATTGACCCTGTTGGTAGCATCGGCCAACACCCGCTCTTCTTTCGACACAGTCTTGAAGAATGAAGTCATCACCTTCTGCCTTCCCTTGTCATTTTGCATAGCAATTCGTTTCTCTAGCCATTCAGGGTGAGGCAGTCGGGGAACAGGGTTAGGAATTCCTTGATAAGCCGCAGGCACAGTAATGATCTTTTGAATAGTAGCTCCCAAACGTTCCTTGTAGTAACCCCAGTCGATAATTGCTCTTGGAGAGAAATCATCAATTGACGGGTCCTTGAGCCACCTTCGCAAGAAATAAGACTTGTCCGAGTGCGGCGCAGAAAAGATGGCAACTGGAACCGCACGATCAGTCACAGGAGCCCCTTCTGGCTTTTTACTGATGATGTATTTACAAGCAAGGCCCGCATCCTTGACCATGTTTGCCCCCAGAAACTCTGCCAAACGCTTCGCAGTGCAAATGGAGGTCGATTTTTGGTCTCCATATTCCTGTAGCGAACGCGACATGGACCGGTTTTCAGAAATCATTTCCAGCATGTCTTGCTCTTGGAGTTTGCCACCTCGGGTTTCCAACACATCTAACCAAGTGTTGGCCACTCCAGCGACTGCTTCATAGCATTCCTGGAGTGTGGATCCCGCAAGAAACTCTTTGAACACCGAACTTTGGAATGTCTTGATCAACTGCAGCTCACCTCGTCGCTTGATCTCAAAACCTTTGAGTTCGGCCAATGTGCCGTCTTCGTTGAAGACTGCATACCGCTTTTTCAGACCCTTGTCTTCGTCCTTTGAGGTTGGAAGGACCATCGCTTTGTATGGCCCATCTACTTCAAAGAAGATACTGTTGTCGCTCTTGGTTTCATATTTGAACCGCTTTTTGTCAACCAGCGTTTGATATTGGTGATTAGTGAACTTTTCATGCACAAGATGGTTCATCATGACACATGGATACGACACAGGAAGTTTCTTGCCATCAGCAAGCTTGAAGGTGTAATCTTCGGGGAAAGTTTTGGGCAAAATACACCAAATACCATCAGTATCCAGTTCCAATGGCCGTCCTAGTCGTTCCACTAAGGAACGGGCCAATTGGATGATGGTAGCCCCCGTCAAGCACGTCACACCAGCCATTTCCATGCTATACCATCGTGAACCCTTTCTCATTACATAACCATAAAAGGAATTCAAGATAACTTTATGTGCCAATTGCAGCGAATCGTACAACACAACCATTTTCTTGGCTTCTTCACGACCTGCGGCATCTGAAGCTGGAATTTCGTCAACCTTTTTCTTCCAAACCTTCTGCAGACCCTTGTATTTGTACCGTCGATCTCTGAAATCTCGAACAGTGTTGACATAGAACGGGTTTTCGCGCTGGCAGATAATTGCTTCTCTAGTAACTGTCTCAGTCTCTTTGATCTTGTGATAGACCTTACGCGAGTAGTCTGCCAGTCGTTTCTTGATCAGAGATGCCTGCTCAGCGGCTCCCAGATCATCGAATGCCCGTTCGTTTTTTCGAGCTCCTGGACCTTTACCAGGGAATCTCTCATTTCGCAACGAGTTTTTGATCATCAAATACTCTTCACGCTTTGGGGGCAAGAACTCACCTCGCCAGGACCATGGTAATCGCCGGTCGCAAGTCTTGCCTGGCCGGTTGAAATCACACGATGCACAGTCTTCTTCTGTGATCATCGAGTCCGGCTGAAGTCTATTAGTGGTCATGATATTAGGATACATTGATGCAACATCAACGTGATAAATTAAAGGTTTCTCTTCTCGTTCTGGTCTGTTTTTCAGATCCAGCAATGCAGTCTCAATTTCCTCTCGTACCTCGTAGTAATTGGTGACATCTTCCAACTTTTTACCCCCTTCAACTTCAATGCTAAATTTCAATGCTCGGTCTAATTGTTCTAGTAGTTCGTCAATGGCGGTTGTATCCACTTTGAAGGCTGCAGGAATGTCACTTCTGAAAACTCCCGCCTCCAAAGACTCTACGTGACCCCCTACATACGTTTCAGATTCTAGCAAATGGCCGTTATAAAACCGCTCCAAAGGATCTGAATGCTTGTTTGGTAGCAGAATTTCACCTTTATAAGCTTGGACCATCAACAACATTTCACACAGCGTACCAGTACCTTTTCGCAACACTTCATCCGGATTGAGCGGAATAATATTACACAGAGAAAAGATAAACGGGTGGACATATTTCATGTACAGGTAATAAGTAGCCACAGCATCAGAAACCGAATACTCTGCCATCACCTGCGGTTTGTCCATCGCATATGCGGTCATCAATTCGGGATCAATTTCCAACGGATTGTATCCAAGTTTTGCCGTAGTGACAGCCTTCAAACCTTGTGAACCCTGGGGCAGATAGGAATCACGCTTCACCCATCTGAAACAGTCCATATGTGCACAGTGAGCCGATTTATATTCATCTTCGGAATCCTTTGCGAACCCAATTTCCTCATACATGCTGAGACCGTGGAACTTGGCCCTTTCATCAACAAACGGCCAATCGAAAAAGTCACCGTTAAATGTCGCAATGACTGTGGGTTTTTCTTCTCGTATGTGCTCAAAGAACCGCAAAATGACCTGTTTTTCGTCTTCTTCGTTGAAAATCGTAAACACACCAGGGAATTCCTGCTTCGGAGTGTATTCAAAATCTTCGATATCTTCTGACACGATCTCTCGGTTTGTGATCAGATACCCTTGCCCATCAATCATGTACGAAATCATCATGATCTTGTCCTTTGACGAATCCGGAAACTTCAGCGGGTCTTTCGTGGTTTCGATATCGTATGCCATAACCACCGGATCTGCTCGAGAAATCCGCTCAGGAATCAAAGTCAGCGATACGCTTCCTTGCACTGCTTCTACCGTGTACCACTGTCCGATTCGAATATCCTTATCGATAGCCACTCGTACGTGATACGGCACATCGTATTCGTGAATATCCTGAATAAAATCCAATGCATCTTTGTGTGACGATTTTGTTTTCTCGCTCCAATCCTTGTCATGAGCCAATGAAGATCTGTTAAAAGTTAGAGTTAGCGAGAGATAACAAATAAAACACTTACAACGAAATTTCTGCATAACTGTCAGCTGTGTCCTGTTTTTCCTTGTTTGCATGGATCGTGGGCATCAGCTCTTTACGACAAGTCAACAGATCGGATACATTATTAAATTTGACCTTTAGCAGTCGCCTCCGTATACCAAGCAGATGATTTGGCAAACTCAGGTCTTCTTTTTCCAATCGTTGAACAGTTTTCACAACTCCTTCAAACCTTCTTCGTAGATACTCTTCAACATCACCTTGATGATTTTCCTAAATATGGTTAGAACAGCGCGATTTGTTGAGACACTTACCTTTACGGACAACAAAAAATAAGGATCGTATTGAACAGTTGCTTTAAAACTTCCACCTTCGTCATCCAGAAAATAGAAATTCACTGCTGCTAGACCTCCATTAACATCAGATGATTTTACAATAGTCTAAACACGTTAGCACACAAAGCTCCCCCAACACAACAACAACTTACCGTATGCATATTCACCAGCCATCCAATCTTCTTTGGACCCTCTTCATATCTAGCAAAACCCATAACCTCATCTATCCGGTCAGTCTCTTCAGCTGCCTCGAACCTCTTGCTGGCAGCAGTCGCTTCTACTGACAATGAACCTTCATTCAGGACTGTTTTCTCACGTCGATTATAGCCAAAATTGCCAGATCGACTGTTATTAGACATTTCTCAATTGATGAGTGCTGATGGTACAAAGTTTAGATCGCGTCCGATGGTAGTTGTTGGATAAAAAAGTTCAATTAAACGCGTCCGACGCGTTGTCGGGGAAACATTGTCGTTACCTTGACAACAAACCTCAACATGAAGAGTTTCCCCCCACGTTATCCAATTGATAGACTATTAATTATATATAGAAGATAGACTACTGGTGAGCAGTGAATATATCGTAATTTCCCGTAATGAAGCTCTTGCTTTTGATTGTGGCTGCTGTGAGTTGGCTGTTTTCGAGCCAATTACAGCTTGCTGCGGCTGCAAATATCCACGATGTATCGAGGCCCGAATCTCAGTCTCGAACAGTTGTCGGTAGAACGCAAATGTTGAAAAATCAATGCTCTTTTGGTACTGATGATGAGGATTGTGAAAATGTGCAGGAAAACGAGAGCGACGCCGAAGATGACGAGGATCATGGGGATGATGATGAGGGTGACGAGGGCGATGAGGGCGAATCCTGCACCGGCGAAGAGGGTGACGATAGCGAAAGTTGTGATTCCGGGTCTAGTGGAAGAATTGAACCAATTGAACCCGTTGAACCCGTTGAACCAATTGATCCAATCGCACCATGGCCAGAGTATGAAGTCCCTGCTCCATACACCGTCATTCCTCCTCCAAACACTGTCACTTCATACGAAACGTCAACCATATATTTTGTTCCTCCAACGCCTAATCCACCGGTCATTGAGCCTTCTCCGGTTATCGCACCTCCGCCGCCAGTGGTTGAACCTGAACCTCCAGTAATTGAGACACCACCTCCAGTGGTTGAACCTGAATCTCCAGTGATCGAGCCACCACCTCCAGTGGTTGAACCTGAACCTCCGGTATTTGAGACTCCTCCGCCAGCGATTGAGCCGCTGCCACCAATTTTCGAGCCTCCACCAGTAATTGAGCCACCACAACCTGTCGAGCCACCGCCAATTGAAGAGCCAAGACCAGTCATCGAGCCATCACCACCACCACCACCACCTCCTCCACCTCCTCCTCCTCCTCCTCCTCCAGTTATTGCAACACCTCCTGCTCCTCTGCCGTCTCCAAAAACATTGCTTCCACCAGTACAGCATGCCCCATCTCCAGTGACTGAAAGTTCCCCTGTGGTTGTGTCGTCAGACTCTGGGCCATATCTATCGCTACCACCTGTCACAGCTACAGTTGTCATTGACCCACAGCCGCACACAACATTAGTCACCCTTGAGCCATCTGTTTCTCATCTACCAATTGCAGCATCTCCTTCATCAATTGCAGCATCTCCTTCACCAATTGCAGCATCTCCTCCACCACCAATTGCACCACCTCCTCCGCCGCCAGAAGTAGCTCCATCTCCTCCTCCAGCAATTGCTCCACCACCACCTCCTCCAGCAATTGCTCCACCACCTCCTCCTCCGCCAGAAGTTGCACCACCACCACTACCTCCTCCTCCAATTGCTCCACCACCTATTCCTGAACCATCGACATCAAGTTATATTCCTCCTGGCCCTCGTCCTCCACCTGGCCCACCTGGTCCACCTAATTCTCCTCCTCCCCCGGTACCAGAACCAGAACCATCAACATCAACTTACATTCCACCACCTCCATCACCTCCTCCCGTACCAGAACCAGAACCATCAACATCAACTTACATTCCACCACCTCCACCACCTCCACCACCTCCATCACCTCCACCACCTCCACCACCTCCATCACCTCCATCACCTCCCCCTCCACCTCCTCCATCTCCTCCTCCTCCTCCCCCAGGACCAGCACCAGAACCAGAACCATCAACATCAACCTTCCTCCCTCCTCCTCCATCCCCTCCGCCAGCACCACCACCACCACCTCCTCCTCCTCCTCCTCCGCCAGCACCAGCACCAGCACCAGAATCAGAATCAGAACCTTCACCTTCTAATCCACCACCAGAACCATCAATATCATTTGTTCCACCTCCATCTGAACCAGCAGCGCCACCGCCGTCTGAACCCACAGCCACAGCCCCAGCCCCCGCACCACCATTCGTCCCCCCAGGCGAAGTGACCGGGTTCAGCGTAATAGATCCAGGTTCATTGGAATTGGACACAGTTAAACAATATGCAGGATACTGCGATGTCGCCAACGGTAAAAACAGCCTATTTTACTGGTTTTTCGAATCTAGAAATGACCCTGCCACTGATCCAGTTCTGCTGTGGCTCAATGGTGGCCCAGGATGCTCATCATTCAAGGGCACTTTCTGGGTAAATGGCCCATCAAACATCCAAAAGGATCTCACAATGGTTCACAACCCGTACTCCTGGAACAACAACGCTTCAATTATCTACCTGGACGAACCTGCCGGTACGGGTATGTCCACAGCTGAAGAAGAAGTCAGCGATGCAAACACGGCTGCTGAGCAAATTTATGAATTCCTTGATAAATTCTACGAGAGATTCCCTGAATACTCAAAATCCCCATTCCATTTGACTGGTCAGTCAGATGCTGGTCACTACATTGCAGCTGCTGGTGCTGAGATTCTGAAACATCCTGATCGACGATTCCCATTCCAATCAGTAGTAATTGGCAATGGATTAATTGATTCTGCTATGCAGTATGATGCCTTTTACCCGTACTTCTGCGGGAAGGCAGGCGAACCGCCTATATTGAGCGATGAAGTCTGTCAAGAAATGTCAGTCCAAGGACCAGAATGCGTTCAACAAATCAAACAGTTGAATGAAGGTCTTGTTCACAATGCTACGGATATTTTGCGATTCTGCGACGATGTGACATTTAGACGATTCAAAGGTAACCTATTTGATGTGTGGCACACTTGCTCACAAGATTCCTACGAGTGCTATCCACCTGATGGTTATTACGAACAATACATGAATCAACCTCATGTGAGAGAGGTCCTTAGTGCCAGAAAACCTACTTTCCAGGCTTGTAACAAAACAATTGTTCATAACTGGGCCCAGTCTGGTGCTCAATTGGGGTCAAATACTGGAAATCTTTCGACAACCATCCAAAATGAAATTCCTATATTACTATTTGCAGGGGATGATGATGCTACATATGGTTGGGTCGGAATCGATGCAGTTGCAAAATCCATTGATTGGAAGAACAAGGATCAGTACAACAGTGCGGCTGCCGAGCCCGTCAAGTGGACTCTAAACAATGAGTGGATTGGAAATGTTACCAATTATGACATTTTGACTTTTGTCCGAGTCTTCAACTCCAGCCATTTGCCATCAGTATCCAACCCATCAGGTGCTGCATCAATGCTTGTCAACTGGATGAGCGGTAACTATAAGATTCAAACATAATTGTTCTCGGTACACAGCATTATCCAAGTAAACCCTGATAGATAGCTCCACGATAGTTAGCCAAATAACAACTCCACAGTGGTTAGCCAAAGGACAACTCTACAGTAGTCATGCCACATAAATGACACCGTCTATTCAGCGTATTATCTGCACCCTTTGTAGGTTCCCCCCATTCGTGCTGATGGCGTTGGGAATGTTCTTTGGTTCGAGTAATATTCTCAGCTCTTGTTTTCATTCGCATTTCCTTCAGTTTATCCAAGAACTTTTTGTCCTTACGTTTCTTTTTTGCTTCCACTCGTCGTTCGTACTCAGCATCCAACGCTTCGAGACTGCCCCATTTTCTGAGAGCAAACTCTTCCACTTGGTATCTCATATAAAGCATCATATTGTTGTAGGTCTGTTTATGAGGATTTGGCTTTTCTATATGTGGCATCTCGTCTTCATCTCGTAGTTCTGGATCAGTTAATAAATAATCATCTTTGCATTCAGTTTTTGTCAATAAAGAGTACTTGTCCGGATTGTTGTTCCTACATTTCTTGCAAACCCTCGTTTTGAACCAGTTGTACAGCCTAAAATCAAGCTCTGCGGTACCACATTCAAAGCACTTTGGAGCATCCGGATGATCCAAGGGCAATGGAGCTCTGGCTTCGTTTTGCTTAGCCTGCCACTCTTCCATGGTCATCCCTTGAGGAGCCTCTGCTTCTTCATCTACGATAAACCCACCCTTATCATCTTTCATTTTAGCAAAATCATACTCGATATAGTTCTTGAATTTCTCATTCACCGCCTCAATCCGATCAAGTGGTTTGGTTGCATCCCTATTCTGACCAGTAACCTTTGCCTTGCCTTTGTCGATCTTGTTACCTCCGGACTTTGCAGCTACCAGCCTTTCCTTGGTAGCCTTCAGCCGCTCTAGCGCTCTTTGACGGTTGGCTTCTTTGCGAGCCTGTTGCTCTGGTGTGAGGCTGGACATTTTTGTCTAGTGGCAAACCATCCGATCACGAAAAATTCGCGATCGCCGACCAATTTATCAACACTCGCGACTTGCACCAGGAATGTTAGTTGATGGACCTACGCTTGATGCATTGAAACAGCAGATAAAGTGCCGGAACCGCCAGCTGGATCTGCTGAATGGGTACCTGTGGCAAAATGCGGCAATGTGTCCGCCTGCGATTTTGGTTCATGGAGCCACTTCAACCGGCAAATCAACAGTAATCAATGGGCTATTGGAGGCTTCCAATGTCGCGTATGCATCGATAAAATGTGACCAGTGTGTATCAACTAAGATGCTGTTGCAGCGGATATACAAGGGTATAGCCAAATCCTTTGGTACTACACCAGATCGTGAGATGAATGACAATTTTGCACTTTTTTTTGCTGCAATTGAGCCAATTCTGTCAGACAAGGACAAAATGTTCTTTTTAGTGCTGGACCAAATAGATCAGTTCTTGGATTCTTCAGGAATATCGGATCTTATCAATGTGTTTGCACGGCATGCAGAGTTGTCACTTGTGACAAACATGTCCGTAATCTTTACAATCAGCTCCCTACAACCGAAGGCTCTGGTGAGCACTTCGATACCGAATTTGCATTTCCCACGGTATTCTCTTGAGGAAGCTGGCCAAGTGGTGAGTTCATTGCAACTCTGTAAACTGCCTGAACAGTACGATAGTCCTCACTTTTGGGAGAACTTTTGTCAGCTGGTAATCAACGGGTTGAATTCGTACACTGGCACTGATATTCGGCTTATTAAAGACATTGCATTACGGCTTTGGCCCGAGTATGTCAAGCCTGTTCTTTCAGGTGCAATTAAACCGAATGAATCCCAGAAATTGTACAAAGAGGCACAGTCCCTGTTTACTACTCAATGGGCCGTAAGCAACAATCTGATTGCAGACGCTACTACTAATAAACAACAGCATGATTTGACTGTTCACTGTAAATACATTCTATGTGCGGCGTACCTAGCCTCGTACAATCCTCCAAAAACAGACATGCGGTTCTTTTCAAAGGCCAAGGACATCCGGATAACGCGCCGGGATATCAGAAACGAGGCCAATGGCAAGCATCTAGGCTTGTTCAATCGACGTTCGCTGGCTGCGCCGTCTTTCGAGCTGGAACGAATGCTGGCGATTCTTCACGCAATTGCCGACACGGGCATCGTCTCCAACATCGCGTTGCAATCGCAAATCGGCACACTGGTGGTGCTTCGTCTGCTGATACGCACAGGGGGCGATCCTCTCGGTGCCAGGTCCAAGTGGAGAGTCAATGTCGGGTGGAGCATGGTCCAGCAGATAGCTCGAGACATTGGCCTGGACATCAAGGACTATTTGTACGAGTAGACCGCTTTTTGCTTCTTTTTCTGGAATTCCAAAGTGTTCTTCTTTATCAAAAAAGAAGCAAAAACGGTGCTTGCGGCGCAATGTCCCTCAGGGTAGCGTTCTTCTTTTTTAAAAAAGAAGTAAAAACAGTAGACGATGGGGAGTGGTGAGGTGGAGCTACTTTGGTGGCCAACGATGCTCTGGTCTTTTTTCGCTAAACTCCAGGGCGTCATTAGATAGTTTAGCTCTGTTTTTTTTTCAGTTGACGCAGGACAAACCCGATTACGTTGACATTTACAAAACCCATGGTTTGCCAATTATCTATAAAATATAGAAAGCGTTTTACAGAATACTTCAATTGTTAGTTCTATGGCATATATAGGCATACATCGTTGACAACGGTTTGAAGAGTTAACCTGCTTTGCCAAGAATTTGACGTACGAACCTTTCTCATTTTCCAACACGCGATTTGTTATTGTGCGTATGAATGGGACCAGCCTGTTTCAACTATCTCATTAAGGTTCTAATTGGTGGTTGTAATGGCGTCAATTCGGGGAATCCGAATTGAGCTAAGGCACAAGGTCTTTTAAAACTTTGCTCACAACGTATGAATTTCGCCAGAACACCGCCCAGTTCACAGTTCTCTGTCGAAATACTACCTTATAAGTAACTGTGCATATTCCTACCGAGAGTGGAATATTCATCAATTAATATAGCCAACAAAATAGTCAACACTCATGGTACTATTATCGCCTCCCTTACTGCTGCTGCTACCGTTGTTTCCCAGCAAGCCATTGACACTGAACGTGCTTTAGTCCACGGCTCTGCTGACTTGGTCAGACGAAATGCTGTGTTGGAAAACCACCAACGGCTAGATGATGAATGTGATGTTTTGTGTCTGACTTATGATTCTGCAGATCCAGACTCGTTTGCCTATTTGGTCAGCCTTCGGAAGAAATATCCGCATCTTGTGTCCATGCCTGCTGTCTATGTAGCGTTGAAGGCTGATTTGGATAGACAGCAGCAAAGATGTGAGCTGCTCTGCTTACTTGGTCAGACGAAATGACAACCAAGGTCAACAACAAGACAACCAACAGAACAACCAGCAACAAGAAAAACCAACAGACTCAGCCACAAAACAGCCAGCAAGCCTGGCAACAGGGAAACCAAAAGACTCAGCAGCAAAACCAGAAGACTCAGCAACAAGGTCACCAAACTGAGCAACTGAGTAATCAAAAGACTCAGCAAGGTCAGCAAACCCAGCAACAGGGAAGCCAAAAGACCCAGCATCAAAACAACACTCAAGCTAAGAGTACAGCCCCACCGTCTTCTGCTGCCGTAAACGGCGCTCAGAATATCGTAGCAAAGGGAGTCGCTCCAATTGCAGGTGTCGCTGCTGCTGCATTGGCCCTGCTCTAATAAGCTTTCAATCTATGTAAGATATAGAGCACCTAGCGAGTCTTAGATATTTTGTAGTAAATTTTTACAGTATATATTAATGTTATCAAAGTAAGTGAAGAATTTTCCTCTACATGATAATATAGTACAGGAACTGGCTACCCCTAACTACCACATACGCACGTCTCAACTGTCATAGTTTAACGATTTGTTATGTGGCTCAACCCTCAACATCATGAGGAAGTCTATGGCTATATATAGTTTGTTGGGGATGTATGAACTCTTGAAGAATTCAATAGACTGGTCATCGTGTGGCTGATACAGTTAGTTATGAGGCTGGTGGCTTGTGGCTTGTGGCTTGTGGCGTGGCTGATCTGATCCGATCGTCTCCGATTCTCAACAAAAACATTACATTCTGGTTTAATAAATTGCTTTTTAACTAGTAAGACCGGCTTTCAAAATAATGTTTTGAAATAGGACAAGAAAAATCAATAGATCTATTGTAAAAAACTCATTTATAAAATCTTCATAAAAAACTTTCTTTAAAAAATTCGGTTGGGAATCGCGTTAAATCGGGCTTCCGCCGAAGAGCCTCAATGCCGTCTTATGGAACAGGCTAATAATTCAATCTGAAGCCCCTTGCTATGGCACCTGTAACACATCCATTGGATTTGGTCACATTCTTCTCATATTGTACTGGATTGATACAAGTTTCCCCTTGGTATCCCTTGACATTCCATTCTTCCTCACCAATCACAATAAAATCTGGAATATTTGGCACAAGATAACAGGAGGTGTCATTGTGATTAGTGACTTGTTCAAGCCATTCGCCCCTACAGTCTTGGCCCGGTGCAAAGAAGTAGAACCCAGGATCCGTTGGTCGACTATCGTCGTAATTCAGTCTGAAGTTCGACAGAGTGGCTTCTGTAACACATCCACTGGATGCGGTCACATTCTTCTGATATTCTGACCCACCACCACAACCAGATTGCGAGAATCCTTTGACATCCCATTCTACGTCACCAATCACAATGTAATCGTGGTTCTCTCCCACAGCATGACAGGAAGTGTCGTTGTGATCAGTAACATGTTCATGCCATTGACCCTTGCAGTCTTGGCCAGGTGCGAAGAAGTAGAGTCCGGGATCCGTTGGTCGAGCACGACCTTCATTCAATCTGAAGTTCAAGGCAGGGGCGTCTGTAATACATCCACTGGATTCGGTCACATTCTTCTGATATTCAAAATCACCATCACAAACAGCCCCGGGGTATCCCCTGATCATCCATTCTTCTTCACCAATCACAATATAATCACGGTTCTCTCCCACATCATGGCAGGTAGTGTCGCTGGGATTAGTGATATGTTCATGCCATTCACCCTTACAGTCTTGGCCATGTGCAAAGAAATAGAACCCAGGTTCCGTTGGTCGAACAGGAGTTTCATCATCATAATTCAATCTGAAATGGTTTGGAGTTTCGCCATTGACGCATCCTTGGCTTTCATTAGCATCAGCGTCAGTTTCTGGTTCCCCATCACATCCAGATTCCCCATAACCTTTGATATTCCACAAATTTTCACCAATTACCTTGTAGTCTTTGTAGCCAAGCTCCCCATAATCCAAACAATCGTCAGTTTCAGCACCGTCTGCCACAAACTTGTGCTCACCCTTGCAACTTTGTCCAGCTTTGAAAAAATATATCCCAGGCTCAGAAGGTTCAGGTTCATCTGGATCAAAATTCAACTTGACAAAAGCCGCAGTGAGATCTTGGTAGCATTGACCCTTAGAAGCGTTTGTATTTGGTCCCACAAACTCTCCACAGTCCTCTCCGCCGCTGTAGCCTTTTACATTCCATTGTTTTTCACCAACAACCTTATAATCCACGTACGAAACATTGCCTTCCATATTATTGAAGCACTCGTTAGGATCAACGGATTCCGAATAATACTTATAGTTGTCACCAGTACATTCCTTGCCAGCAGGGTAAAAATATATCCCGTTTTCTACTGGTGTCGCCTCCGAGTGCACTTTCATAGACGTACCCACATTTTCAATGTTTTGCTCACATTTACCAACTTCAAAAGTTACCGATCTAGTAGCTGACTCGTCACAGTTGTTTCCATGGTAATAGTGTCCTGGCCGTGCGGTTACGCCATCGAGCTCAATAAACTTCAAACTTCTTGTAGCTGGGTGAGGCTCCACAAAGAGATTGGTGCAAGCATCCAAGTCAACTTGTGTCGTGGTACTTTCATCAGCACAATTATTGTCCTTGTACCAAACTACCCGCGCTGCATAAGCATTGTTTACAGCTAAGAGAAATACTAAACTTAACAATGTTTTCTTTTTTGTTCTGGAAAATTGATCTCTATGGTACTCGATAACGTGCTCTTATATAGTTATTTTAAACTGAAAAAGAAAATCAACAACACGGAATATAGAACTACCATTAACTCTGGCTGAGTTACTATTTGCTTGGATTGTCGTCTTTCATTGCTTGGATTGTCGTCTTTCATTGCTTGGCTTATCATTTTTCATTGGTGGCATTTTCCGCCTTCAAAATTATTGAAACTCTAGTTACGATCTATCTATCCGACGGCTCGTAGTCTAATTGTATCAGGGAAATACCAGATATTGCCATAAATTGTGTGGTACTCTGTTCTATGTAGGAGTACTTGGGGCCGGTATTTGTATAAGCTTCCATAATATGTACCACGTCGCTCGATATCAAGATTCATGACGACAGTGTGCTGAATAGTATGCAGGGGTCCGAAAATGTTCTACACGAGCTGCCAAGTCGCAATTGTCCTGTATACATTGACCATAAATGGAAAATGTTTCATATCACATTACCTCATTCTGTAAAATATTTTATGCCTGCTGGAAATGGTGTGTGTATTCTGTAGAATTACTTTTACTGCCAGATATTGTAGCAACTCTACATGGAGCCGCACTATGAGTGGTACTGATTTCGGGCTGAAACATCGTCAGAGTGTTCAGATTCAGAGACTACCCTGAACTGATCATACAGCATCCACCAGCCACACACGCACCAGCCTCATGAATCCTATAAGAGTAATTCATACATCACTAACAAACTCTCTCTTTTTTTTATTTCTAACCTAAACGTCGTCGGAGCACATGTCTAAGAAAACTTTATCTCTAGTTAGGATTGATCAACATATGTATTCAATCAATTACCGTATTTTAGCAAATGATAATATTGATGCCCTGGAAATACGTCGTTTGCTGCGGATCTCGGCCATTATCCGAATCTCGTTTGCTTGGCCATTACCCGAATCTTGTTTGCTGCCGATCTCGGCCATTATACGAATACGTCATTGAACCAGATAATAACATAGATTCTGTAATTTTATTAAAGGAAGGTTGGTCAGTTCCTAACAAAATAGTTGTTGTCAAGTTAAATAAAGTTTTGCATTTATATACCTTCTAAATAGTACAACGCCACACCCACTTCGGATGTGCGCCACTCAGCACACTCCTCAGTATGCTGTTCTTGCAGACCTACAGAAGAGATCCGCCGTGTTGTGTACGTTTACTTGTTGAACTTTATAGCAACCAGCAAATAAGGCAATTAACCGAATACGTGGACACGTGCCCGGATACTGTTACGGTATAGACATGAATGAGTAGATTCTTTCTGTGTTTTGTAGATGTCAACCCAGGCAACGGCGTCGTTACACTGTCATCTGGGTTTTCATGCGTATCGATATTTTCAACTTTTATTATCCGGAGAGGAGCCCTTTGGGGTCCAAAAACGATTTCCGGGCCCTTTAAGGGAAAAGGAGAACATCATTAGATAGAGTGATGTCGGTATATTCCAATTGTCTACTGTCCTTTGTTCGTTGGAAAACAAGTGAAATCAATAGAAATTGTGCCATGCAGATGATACCTGTATTTTGAAGGGGAATAAATGTCTGACACCAGGTAAGGTGGAGCCCTTTGGGGAGCGTAAATCGATGTTCCGGGCCATTCTAGGATATGATCCGATATAATTGCATAGACGGAGGTCTGTTTATTCCAATTGATCAGAGCGACATATCCATTCCCAGTGGCGTTCTTTTTTAAAAAAGCAGAAACAGTCGACGTTAGGGACGATGCGCCGCAGGCACCGTTTTTTGCTTCTTTTTTTGAAAAAAGAAGGCATCCACCTAGGGGCAGTACCGCTTTTTGCTTCTTTTTCTGGAAAGTGGCCTAGCCGCATGCGGCTGAGACAGAGAAATAAAAAATATTACTTTACGGACACTAGACTACAGCTCGATAAGAATTTCGTCCTGCTTCGGATTCTGCTGCTGTTGGCCCTGCTGTGGCTGAGCCTGCGTCGGAGACTGGATCTCGGGATACCAAGAGTCAGAATTAGCATTAGGGGCAGTTGGAGGAGGCACCGCAGCAGCCAATGGAGGAGCAGAGGGGGCAGACGGCGCCGAAGGAGACATGGCGTTAGCGTAACTAGGATGTGTCTGAGAGTTTACCGGTGGAGCTTGGGCGTATTGATAGTAACCAGAATGCTGAGGAGACATTGGAGACCGAATAGACGTAGTGCGTGACAATCTATCTTCCAGAATCTTGTCATAAAACCGCACCACAGTGGTTAGTTTGCTATGCATGTCCACCAGTGTGTCGTATTTGTCAATTGTAGATCCTAGAGTTCGTGCCAATTTTGGTCGCAGTGCTGACACACTATCGTTCAGTTGCTGAAGTTTAGTGTCCTTGAGAATTGCACCGTTAGGCGCTTGCTGTAAACCCTCCACTAACTGAATATATCGATACAGAATCTCTTCTTCCAGAGGAGTGAATTCGTCAGGATTTTCGGCTGGTTGAACATTAGGTGGTGGAGTCGAAGGTTGCTGGTGCTGTTGCTGCTGTTGTTGGTAATAAGCTTCGTAAGGTTGTGATGTCTGTTCTACGTTCGAATGGGAATACAACCCATTACTGGCCTTCTGCTTCTTTTGTTCTTCCATGTCTTGTAAACTGGCTGCGATAGCAGCCTTCATGTCTTCGTCGTCTTCTTCCTCGATAGTTGTGGTCGTCGTAGTGGCAGCAGTAACAGGAGCTGGAGCTGGGGGAGCCCCTCGAGTCTTACTTTCTTCCAAACTTAGTTGTAATGCACGTTTTAGATCCTCATCTTCATGTTCGTTATGCTGTGAAGCAGCTGGGCTTGGCTCGTACTTTACGGTGCTACTTCGTCTCCTCTCTCGTGAAGATCTTTGGGATGGAGCTCGTTTCTTGGATTCTAACGAACCGTAGCAGTCGTCACATACCCGGACTGCCGTGTTGATACCAAAATGGGGCAATGGAATATAGTTTGAGCAATGGTTCTGAATATAAACGCCACCACAGTTTCTACAATGGTGTTTCCGGTTGTAGAACGAGAACGGAGTGCCACTCTTCATACAAGTGTCTGAATCCACCCATTCTGGCGGGGCTGAACTGTCAATAAACGACGATCCCAGTTTGGAAGTTTCAGGAAACTTGAACCCCTCACTTCTCAACTGGTTGTAAATTTTGTTAACATAGCTTAGTTGAATTTGACCGTCGAATGCATTGGCCCAATTCTGGATGTATTCTAGCATGACCTGCTGTACTTCTCGATTAATAACACCCGAAGGAGGCTTAAGAACCAGCATCGCTGTGTCCATAAACTCCCTCGACGCAATCTCTTGCAAAAAGTGACTACCACCGTTCTTGATACAAGTATCAATAAGATGCATTGTATTGATCTTGACGTTTGGGTTTTTGTGAAGCAACCGTCGCTTCAGTGATCGCATTGCGTCCTTTGGTTGTACTGTTTTTGATCGAATCAGGTCACATATTTCCAAATTCAACCCCAAATCCTGTTCTCCAGTAGGCAAGCTCTCCGACGTTGCCTTCTCCACCTGCTCATCGATAGAAACTGTCGTACTAAACCACGATGACATTTTCTGTTCCGTTCTATTGCCACCTGCTATCTAATGTAGTGCAATGTGATGTTGATGTCCAAATTGTGTGTGGAGTAGCGTATCGCCAAAGTCTTCAGAAGGTGAGTCCTGCTGCACGCACAAAACAGGCGTGCCGCAGTGGCGTCAGTCGGTTGGGAATTTGGCGGGACCGACCACCACCGACCCACAGGCGTGCACCCCAAGGCGCTGACAACGACGAGCAGCATCTGTTTGGTGATCTTGACGACAGCGACGACTGTAAAGTATAGACAATGGCTCCACCGAATCAGTTCATGTTCAAGCTGAAAGCTCAGCTGAGGATGGCCATCAATCGGCTGCGACTTGTCCAGCAGAAACAGACCGCAATTGCAAAGCAGCAGCGGAGAGACGTAAGTAAATTGGAGATTGGAGGGCAATCAATGGCTAACCATTCAATACAATACAACAGCTAGCACAATTGCTCGAGCAGGGAAAAGAACAGAGCGCAAAGATCCGGGTAGAGATCATCATTCAGGAAGATATCAACAACGAGCTGCTTGAGATTCTGGAGCTGTATTGCGAGCTACTGCTTGCAAGAAGCGCTCTGCTGGATCAAAGGGAGTGCGACCCCGGACTGGAGGAAGCGGTTAAGACTATCATATATTCAGCTACAAGAACAGAGGTCAAAGAGCTCCATCAAGTTCGAGAATTATTAATGCACAAGTTTGGCAAAGAGTTTGCCGAAAATGCTATAGAAAATGCTGATGAGATTGTACCAGAAAAGGTCATGAAACGGCTGTCCACTGCACCGCCATCGCCAGACCTGGTCAACCTGTATTTGGTTGAGATTGCAAAGACATACCATGCTCCGTACTCTGGGCTACCACAAGAGCCGCCCAGCGACGACAATAGCGACCAAGACGGAGGCGCCAAGGAGCCTTCTTCACCAATCGCAGTGAGTGTCCCTGCTCCAACCACTGACAACGTGCATCCAACGCTGAAATTGAACGACCAGAAGCCGCTGGCGCAGGCTCCATCGTCCGGTGATGCAGAACTGGACGCTCTTAAAGAACGGTTCCAGGCTCTCCGGCGTCGCTAGTTTACAAGAATTAGGATCGTTTGTAGTACTTTTTTAGCTTCTCGCCGGAATATTTAACAGACTTGACCAACCCTGCAGTGAAGATGCCTTTAATTGACTGCATAGAGCTTGTCCACCCGACAGTGGTCTTGATAGCATTGGACATTTCCTCCGTGAGCTGCATGTCTTCTGCGATCTGTCTATCAAAATGCGATGCAAAAGTGCTGCCGTCCGAAGGGGCATTGGTGCTATCGTCTGTCAATCGGCTCGAGTACCGTGCGTAGAGCTTGGTCTTGAACTCTGATGGAAGTCGCACAACCATGTTGCCTCGTTTGACAGGATCCATGTCCTGGGTCAACGACGCAACCTCGATGTCGGATGTCGCCAGTTTTTCCGAGGTCGACGACTTGAGTTCAATGTTTGGCAACTCGTCCATCAAAGGCGAATACAGCTGGCGAAAGCTCAAAAACTGGTTCTCGACAATATTCCGCACCTTGTTTGGGTTTTCGCCAAACGTCATTCGTGGGTCCCCCATGTACGAGATACCGGCTATAGTACTATACAATTCCTTCTCGGTAAACGTCTCGGGAAGCAACAACAGAGCGGTTCGCAGAACGCTGATCAAATTGGCCTGGTTCAGGAACCTGACCTGGGGTTCGTCCCGAAGGATCTTGACAGGCTTGTGCAGACGGCCCGCCAGGTACAATGTATTCCATTGCGACAGATCCTGCAACAATACATCAATATTTACAACCCCATACTTGATCTTCAACCCGTTGATTTCCACATACGGGTTGAAATACAACCCAGCTCCAATGTTGTCTTGTACGTAGCTCACCGCTCCAGACCCTAGCCACCTAAGTCCCGAATAATGCTCGGGGTACTGCTTCATGTTAAGCGAATGCCAGTGCTGCGAGTGCGATACACCAAATATCATGTCAACCTGCGGGTTGGACTTGTTACTCGCCGACCCTTGGCTGAAAACCCCACTGCCGTAGGCAAATGCATAGCGAATCGGAGCCTTGAATTGCCACAATGTGGCCCTTAGCTTTTCCCGGAGCTCATTGTCGATTTGTATATGCTGGTTGTAACCAAACGACTGCGGCAAGTCTGAAAACTTCTTGATGCTGCCATACGAATTGAGATAGTTGTAGTCAAGATACGACTTTTCCCGCGGTGTGGTAGCCTGTTGTTGTTGTGTAGAGTATAGTCGAGCTAGTGTTACCCTCTGCTTGCGAATTGATACCTATTGTAAGTCATTGTTAGCCCCAGCTCTGTCCCTGACCTCCATACTCTATACATCCTCGTCGTTTGTGTGTGGGGGAAAAGGCAAAAAGATGAATACAAATCAAGGGAGCAGCAGCGCCGAGCGGAAAAATTAATCATCCACGTAACGCGCGCGTTACCGGTCCACCCGGTTAAGGTCTGTTAGAGGGTAGTGCACATAACGTTGTGTCAGTTATGCCTCATGAGCCGCATAGAATGCGGCATGGCGTTGCTAGCTGGTGTGGCTTTCTTCTTTTTTTAAAAAAAAGAAGCAAAAAATAGTAGCCACTGAACAAGACGTGTGTTTATATACACAGGCAATGTGTCGGAACTCAACTGTTTGATTTTACGTAGAATCGCTACTACACTATTTTCAACCTGACCATCTTGTATAGAAAGACCAACAACTAGGTTCTAGTGTGACCTTATTCTAGAGCCACTAGAACCATTGGTACCATTGGAACCATTGGAACCATTGACGTTTCCTGGAACGTCGTTAGGACCAGGTGGCTCTTCTGTAGAATCTTCCAAAATGATGCTATATCCAAAGTCCAGTGCTTTTACAACTTTCCTACCCCCTGTCCGTAATGTTATGAAATTTGATGATCTCAAATCATTGTGTATGACTCCATAATTCTTTCGCAAGGATCGATCACATGATTCGCACTCTCTTTCAGATGCTTCTTTACCCTCCAACAACTCAGTTCCTAAATAGTAGTATCCGCAGCCATTGACAATAATTCTGCCACATTCTATAAATTCTGGCCATATGTTTGCCTTTTCGCTTTGCGACATCAAATGCTTGTAAACTTTTACCTCGTTGAAAAAGAGCTCCTCGCCTTTGTCATCTGGAAATATGGCCTTTGCAACAAACGTCTTTCCCGAGTTGACTTGATTCCCTGAAACTTTATAAACCAAAGTAGATTGTTCACCCATGTCTTCTTGCAATACACCGTGAACTACGAAATTTTCAAGGTCTCGCTCTACCCAGCTGGCGCCTAGTTCTTCTGCAAGCCGACGTTGATGGTAACGTCTTTCATGCTCATTGAAGTAACGCCCACACTTGGCATACACTGTATTAACTCGTTGATGGACGTCCCTCGGCAGCGTAACACGTCGATATCCAGGTTGATCACTGCCCGCTATAACAGCTCGGCGGTAGTCATCCAAGTAATCGCTTAATCCATCGACCTTCTCATACAACTGTCTTGCAATTGCACAAAAGACGCCATACAAGAAGTTGCCATCTTCCCAATGTGCACAGTGAACTGCGTTGTACTTCACCTTCATCTTCAGTTTATCACCACGCCCAGTTTCTAAATATTCAATACATTTGTCCAGGCCCTGGATTTGACTTCCATCAAAAGACATGAGGGAGATACCAGCAGCATCAGAGACGGCGATGAGCTCAGTTTTATTCATAAGCGCTTGATGAAATGCTTGATCAGCAGTAATATTAAATCGTTTACTAGCTGTCTTTCTATTGTGTTCTGATGCTCCTAATTGTGTTCGAACACGTCGATAGAACTGTTCATCATCAGTTCTGTGTCGGCAGAAGCGTGGGCCCTTCAAATGAAGCCCAGGTGTTACCTTGTGGGCAGCAGATTTCAACTCAATTGTAAGTAGGCTGAATCTATCAGTTTGTCTTAGTCTTCCATTGAAAGAAACATAGAAATTACAGTCTGGGCGTGATGTACGGGGCAGAATCCGATTCCTGGCCAGCTGGTCTGGATACAACCGGTCATGCCGTGGGTAGTCGATGCTAGCACCAGAACCCCGGTAATGAACCACTAGGTTTCCAAAGTTTTTCAGAGCCGGTATCTTTCTATAAAAACCACTAGTACCTCCACCATAAGTATTGAAATAAGTCTGAATGGATGAATTCTCATTGGTGATTTGAACTTCGAAACCTGGCCCATATTGTGCACCAAAAGCGTTGATGGCTTTTATCATATCTTCTTCTGTGGTCGATTTAATCAAATGCCGCAAACAAGAGTCATCTACTATAGATTCACTTCGATACCCCCGTTGATCATCGAAGCGTGGAATTTCGTGAGTTATTGGAGGGAAATGCCGTCTTAAACCCACACTGGATGGGGGTGCGTACTCCAGGTTCATTTGCAGTTCACCACAAAGACTCTCAATAGTTTCTGGATCGTAATTGAGATTGTCATGCAGTAGTGTTGAATCTTCATCGTCTCTTTCAGCTAAAATGAAGGCCTTGTTATTTTCTCGCCAGTGATTTTCGAACTTCTGCCGCAGCAGATTGATATAATGATCAACTCTTGCCTCATCCATGCTGTGAAATTGAAACAAAATAGAGAAGCATGCAAAAGAGGATTGCGAATCTAGGAGTAGAGGATGGAGAATTGTGAAGTGTGAGAAAGCAGATAGAATGACGGAGAACCAAAGATTTATATGCCGTCAAGATTTTGAGGATGAGATATGAGGCTCAATGATGCAGGTGGGGTCCCTTGGGGTGCGCGCTTGTCAAAGGTGAGTCCGACTCTTGAACGGTTTTTTTTTTTTGTGCGGCATTCTCAATTATTTGACCAGAAAAGTTCAAGCGGTCATGTGATCGACCAATGATTTCATCACCTTCCCCAAAAGAGACAGTTGAATGGAAATTGCTAGTTCGATTTGAGGGCGCGCAGCCACTCACCAGCTGGAGAGACAGTCTCTCGATTGAGACTATTAAATGGTGAAATTTATTTTCTCTCAGCTGCAAGTGCAAAGATGGGTGACAACATGCTACCTACTTGAAGCATTCGAACACAGAAATAAATACCGGCACAAGGACATGATTGATGACAAATACGTCGACCTACAGATATATTTAACATGAGCACGTAAGTGGTTCGTTGTCGGCTAAATTAGGTTAGTACAAAGTTCAATTGCAGAACTTGAAACTAGGTTAGTTTCCATTCAATTACTGGTGAGGGGAAACCAATAATTGAAAGGGGTCAAACGGTAACTCCATCTTTCAAGTCACATCTAATCTCTATTGCATTCGCTCTTTTAGCAAGTTAATTGAGATTTCGCTCAATCATTTGATCTTCTATTAGTTTCTACTGCACACTATGGGGCCACATGTTTGTGAATTTCTTCACAAAATTGATATTTCAGTTCAATATGCCATAATACGATGCTTTTAAAAGTTTTAAAGTTTGGTCTTTTCGTTGCCTCACCCACATATCACTCATGAAGATGTCGGATAAGCAAAAAGGTCTTGTGCGATTGGCTGCCAACCGCTACCTGCTAAAGACAGGTATTGCGGCTCAAAACGCTCTGCACTCTTGCATAATTCTTCCAGTCACGTGTCTCGCATAGTTGTAGACGAATCCTTCTACCTACATCGATCGACATAATCGGCATCGTTGACATCCAAAAAGAGGTTAGTCTATAAGCATTTTTCAAGGTTATAGCAACCTATTAAACGAGATTGGTTTCCACCGTATTCCTTGTGAGGGGAAACCAACTCTTGAGGGGGTCAAATGGCATTCCCACCTTGTTACCCAAGTCAAATGTCCATTCTATTCGCAAGTTAATTGAGGTTCTCCTCAATCAAATGATCTTCTATTAGTTCCTACTGCAAACACTATGGGCCGCAAGTTAGCGTCCTATTCGAAGTTCTTCAGAAGATTGAAGATATTTCAATTCGCAATTGATATATAATAAAAAAAGCTATCAGTTCAACTAACAGCAAACAGTAAACAACTCATTTTGTTAGATCTTCTTCGATTTTTTGTCGCTTTTCCGCACTCGAAATGTCGCTTGTCAAAGCTCTATCTTTTCGTTACATTAATAAATGCTAAACACTGCCTCATTGTCCATCCCAGTATCTCACGAGTAAGAAAAAAAGATTCTACTGCTGTTAAACCCCAAACATAGTTAGTTGTAATCATCTGCCTGTAATGCAGCGGTGCTGCTTGGTGTTGCAGTGTGTATACAGAGCAATAGTGCTGAATCATCATCGTCCCTTTCTTCTAATATGAAGGATTTGTTATTTTCCCGCAACTGATTTTCTAACTTCTGCGCGAGCTCATTGATATAGTGGTCAACCCGTGCCTCATCCATTGAGGATCATGAAGAAGAGAATATCAGGACAAGGTGGAGCAATCGGGATGAGGTATAAGGTACGATGGTCGTATGGAAGCGGGACGTTCATAAGCACCGGAAAGGTAACTAATCGGTTGGGGCCAGCGAATTAGAGAGCTATGGAATAAGGTTAAGAAATCAGCAAGGTTTGTTCCTGGGTAGAGCGGCCACTATTTCCTGTCCATAAGCTTGTTCTCTTTTTCAATTGCAATTCCCAGGCGCTCATCTTCAAATACAAGCAGGTTATATCTATTTTTACATTTTTATTTTATATCGTCGGCTATTTGCTACAAACGATCCGTTGAACTTGGCGTAACCTTTTTCTAATCCACTTATTTTATGTAAGTTGTTCCAACTAAAACTTTTCGCCAACAATACCGAAAAAGATACATGAGCCGCACCAAAATAAATGTACTCATCATATACGAAATATACAACAATACAGGGCAAAAATATGACCATACAAAATTAATTCTCCTATATCACCGAAAATGGTTATTGAACACACCATGAGGCTGTTTTTCGAGCTATAAGAACATTTGAAACATTTGAGCCGCAGGTAAAATCGGTATATGGTTTTACCAGATCTTGGAGAAAAACTGCCTCAACAATGTCAGCGAACTTGATTTCTCGTACTAGCAGCTTTAGCTCAGTCGGGAGAGCGTCAGACTGAAGAAAACTTCAGTATACAAGCAATCTGAAGGTCCTGTGTTCGATCCACAGAAGCTGCATTGACCTTCTTTTTTGATTCTTTTTGCTAGATCAATTTTAGTGGAAGAATCTGTTTTTGCTTCTCTTTTTAAATAGAAGACAGTATCCCTGCCGGTGAATGCATAATTTAAATAGTCATCATTAACATTACATACAATATACATATCATTATCGAAGAAAAACGTCTAACACCAAGTCTTGTACAATCTGTAGTAGAAAGGTTTTGAGTTCATGTATTCCTTTTCTTCAGCTAATTCTTGTTGCAACCGGTCAATATCAACATCACGTCTTCCTGTGTCCAAGTCCATTTCCGAGCACTTGACATAAGAAGTTCGCTTCCAAAGTTTATGACCCATGTACAAGAAGAATACAATTGGAACAGCCAAGTATTTCTGGAAGAAATAACTGGCCCGAGCAGTTGGTTTGCCAGTTTCTTCATCAAGTCCAATTGGGAATGCAGCAACATAGAATTGGGCAATCAAAATCAAGAAATTGATTGTGGCTCCGGCTACAGAACCCCATACACCGGATTGAGCTTTGTATGGAATATCATCAAGAGATCTTCCTTGAACTTTGTAAGCTCTTCTGAATCGAATGTGAGCAATGTTAGTAGCACCCCAAGTCATAATCAACGAAAGCCCAGTCAAAGCTTGCAACCAATCAAAAACGTCCTGTTGCTTGTCAGAAGCAGACAAGAAACATAGCAAACCGAATACACAAGTAACACCAATGGCAACCAATGGTCGACCACCTCGGTCAATATAGGCCAATTGCTTTGGAGCCATGTTTTGGGAAGCCAAAGAGGCCAAAGTTCGAGAACAACCGTATACAGCAGAGTTACCCACACTTACAACTGCAATCATAATAACAACATTAAAAATGTCTGGCAAAACACTGATTCCGGCATTGTTGATTGCAATGACGAAAGGACTGGCAGTGATATCTACACTGGAGGATCCCATAAGTCGTGGATCATCATATGGCACACAAACCCCGACAATTGTAAGCGAGATCATATAAAACAACAAGATTCTCCACAAAACTTGTCTACATGCAGATGGCAAGGTCTTTCTTGGATTAGCAGTTTCTGCTGCAGCCAGACCAGCCAATTCGGTACCAGTAAAACTAAAGGCAGCGTTGACAAACACAGAACACACACCCTTAAAGCCGTTTGAAAAGGCACCTGGATCATGCCAATATTTACCACCAATGTAGCCTTGACCACCGCCAACGACACCACCGGTGTTGATGCAAATACCCAAGATAATGAAACCAACCACAGCCATCACCTTGATGAGTGAGAATACAAATTCAGCTTCACCATAACCTCTAACACCAAACAAGTTAATTACCACAACCAGCACATAGAAAATTGATACCCAAGCTGCAGGATTAATTTCACTCTGCCAATAACCAATGGTAATTGATGCAGCAACCAACTCCAATGGCAACACAACCAACCACTGCATTGCATAATTCCAACCAATGGCAAAACCCAGACTTGGATCAATAAACCGAGAGTTGAACGCCGAGAAAGCACCAGAAACTGGGAAAGTGACTGCCAATTCACCAAGACTTTGCATGGTACAGTACAACATAAAACCAATAATACCAAATCCAATCAACAAAGCAGCTGGACCGCCAGTTCGTAAAGTACTACCAGAACCAACAAAAAGACCTGTACCAATACTACCACCAATAGCAATCATTTGCAAATGTCGAGATTTTAATTTTCGAGCTAGGGGTGACTCAGCCGTCGCAAGTGCGGCTCGCTCGGCTTCGGTCAAGTTTGGGTCATCATATTGAGTAATTTCAGCCGGTTTGAAGGAATCCTTAATTCTTTGCCATTTTGAAAGCTGGTAAGTTTCATAGTTAGGAGAAACCACATTTGGTTTTTCACCACCAGTCTCGTCACTGTATTCTTGAGAGGACCGGCCACCGCCGCCTCCAATTTTTTCAGTAGCCATGATGGACGCTTGAAAAGTTAGGGAAAGGAAAGAAAAGAAAGGAGAATTTTTTTTTGTATTTCAAATCGCGGGCTATACTAAGTTTATATATGTTACATATACAGATCTGTCTACTGGAGATCAATTGGGCAAAAAGAAAATACTTTCATTTTAAACAGATAACGAGGGGTCTGAGGCTGGTATTTTGATTATTTGGTCGGCCAATTACCCCGCCTATGGAGGGTGTTTCAGTCTCTCTTTTGTAAAAGTTCTGGATCAGGTTTTAGTCCAGCTAATGATCTTCAAATACTAATCAATAAGCAAGACAAACAACCAAATTCGTCACACTAGTTAACATAATGGAAAATAGCCAAGATAATTAGGGTGACTCCACTTTTTTTATTTCGATTTCACCCCTCCATAGCTATACAAAAAAAAATTTTCATAACGTAGATCATCAGACAAAACCTAACCTCCGTTCTCGGAATAGATATATAGATAGCGGCCTGACGTGTGTCTGTGTCTGTGTGTGCCTGGAACTTGAATTATCTATGATTTATCCACTTATCGATTGGTCGAGACAAGTTGAGTTTCTATCATACAAATCTTAAAGACATAATGAGTTATGAGAGTCTCTTGAATGCATCATAACATGCTCATTGCGCGCGCAGAAGCCATGTATAGATTTTAAGCTTTGCTTTGATGCGGAACAACGTTTGTTTTTCTTTCATGCAACGCCTCAACCCGAACGTATTGCAATATTACCCGAGAATAGGGGTTTAGTTGCCGTTGCCTTGCGTTGCGTGGCGTGCATTGAGTCCAATGGACCCAATGACCAATGACCAATGAACTTTTTCCGGCTAATAATGTTACGTGGTTTATCAGTCGGCGGGTCACTTTTTTTGGTTGGCTAAGCTTCATGCTGTCCCTTCTCATCGCGATGAATTTTTCAAGCACCTGCCTGCTTGCCTGCCTGATTTGCTTTGCTTTACCTTGCTTTTTTACATTTTTCAAAACAAAAAACTAGGTATAGAGGGGACAGGGAGGAGAGAGTGAGAGATTTATTACCAGTTTGGAAACCATTCTACGTATTAAAAAGCAACACATGCATTTGCCAAATAGCCCATATATTTATGCCTAAGCCCATGCTGCACCTACCCTTGGAGGAAGGAGGAGCCTGTAGCCTGTAGTAACGGTGAACGCTGTGGGTTGACTTTAATGGACACCCATTTTCGAAGCGGATAACATGATCCGTCAATCACAACTAGTTGGTACCGTTGGTACCGTTGTTAACCGAAGACATTCGAGAATAACTTTACACTATCTAGAGTCTGATTACGTCTGATAAGTTATCAGTTTGTTTGATTAAAGGTCTTTGAAATGAACCGACATCATGTCCCCATCGCCATCATGTAAGATCAACACATGATGGTGAAATATAGACAAAGGGCGCCCTTTTGTTCCTGTCAACAAAACCCAAAACCGAACCTAGAAATCCACAATACAACCCCAACCACAAATTCATTTACCCCGCACAGCCTGGTTCATTTTTCTCGTTTTAATTGTTTAACAACAAGCTAATATAACAACGGTCAGCAGTGTGGATCGCCTCCAAGTGGTTGAGGCGCGCCACCTGGCTCGATCCGCTTGCTCGGACCGTCCTCGGTAGGCGGGCAGAGCTCGGTGACCATGAGTGGGTCCATTTATTGACTCCACATCACTGGAAGGCCGTAATGGGGAGGTTCTAGCGTTGCAAAAACGGCACCAGGGACATGCATGCATGCGTCCCACCACCAGCACTGCTTATTTGCTTCTTCCTATTCTCTCCTGCGGGTGCCGCACCGCGTGCGGCTCGGGACCCCGACCCATCCCCGTTTGTCCGCTAGTAGCGACTGTGTTTGCTTCTTTTTTAAAAAAGAAGAACAGTACTCTTACCGGTGGTGTTCTTCTTTTTTAAAAAAAAAAGGCAAAAACAGTCGACGCTGGGGCTCGAACAGGGCCAGGCCTGGGTGGGGGGCGTCGGCACATCTCGCCATCCCTGATGTACAAAATCGTTCAACCATCACTTGAGCACGATGGCAGGGAGAGCATCCATCGATGGCCTCCCCGTTGAGATCAAGAACAACATCTCGAAGTACCTAAGCTCGTCTGGGCTGCAGGCACTGCGAGCCACCTGTCGACGAAACCGCACAGACCTCGGAATTGCACACGATCCATGGGCCCATTTGCACATATCTATCCCAGGAGAAGAGGCGATGGACAACATGAAACCCCATGTGGACGACGACTGTGAACGCTACTGTAAGCGCGACGCAACTATATTCGAGCATGTGTGTAAGCGAGGGTTTATCAAGATTGATAAGGGCAACATTCGCCAGTTTGTTCTGGATATTCTGGACGGACTGTATTTTGCTCAGCTAAAACGAGTACAAACTATAAGCATCTCTGGCTGTCTTTTTTTGCAAAAGGACTCAATTGACTACAAGTTTGAGTCCCGTAGCACCACCAGAGCACAACGTAATGAAGCAAGCAGAGCTACACTATATAGATCGCTGTTGAATTCGTTGGCAACGTTTTGTATCAACTTGAAGACCATCAGCGTTGCAGCAAAACTAGAAACTTTCATGATTCAAACTGATATTGGCTACAATGAAGATGACCGGGTGAAAAAGTCCGCAACCATCGCTACCTTCCTTCAGAAACGTCCTGCTTGTAAGAAGGAAATTTACATCGACACAACCGACAGCAAGAAGACTTTTCAGACGTTCCGTAATTCCATGAGGGGGATCAAGAATATTGTCACGCTGCAGTTGGATGGTCCAGGTGCTGTGCGTTACTTGCATTTCATGAACGAACACAACCCTCTGGAACAATCCATCAGGAGACTGGAAACGTATAACGGGCTAACTAAAAGGATCCCTGTTCATGCTTTCAAGCTTTTTTTCAGTAGATGTGTCAAGCTCAAACATTTGAGTATTGAGGCTTGTAGTATTGTTCACATCATTCCTGCATCACTGGATTGGGTTCCGCCTTCTACCCAGTCGATGAGGATTCGTGAATATTGTATGCCGGATCTATTGAGAGTTGAGACCATTGGAGTGGACCGATTGCCTGAGTTGACTCTGGTTGCAACATGTAACAGTCTGAAATCGCTGTGGTTGGAATCGTTTGTTGGCGAGATCTTTTTTATGTTTGAATTTCCAAACTTGGAAACTTTGGGGTTGGAGTGGGTACCATTGCTGCATCCAAATCTACGTGCCTGCCGAAATATGTTCTTTGATCAGCGATTGAAGAATATGAAAAAGCTGAAACAGTTGCAGTTTTGGAACCTTTCGTGGTCTGCATTGAACACCGATCAATTGAATGAGCTTAATATCGAATCTCTAGCAATGGTAAATGCCAGTCAAGTCGACTTTTCTCGAATATTAACAGTGTTCCCACATTTTAAGTTTTTGTATGTAACTGTTGAATATCGTAACGATTTGGAATCATCGGTCAAACACCTTGTCTCGGCAGCCACAGCGGAAAAGGAATGGACCGAGTTGGTGATTGAAACTTTACCTGTCTATCATGATTGGTTGGTTCCACTTGATAGAGACAAAATTTATGATCAATTCTACACAAAAGTTGAGCCTCATCCTCAGTATGTTCCATATCGGGTTGATTTGGAAATGTTCAGGGACCCTGTTTGGAAAGTAAACGAACAAGAGGATGAGCCAACAGTTGAGGAAATAGATGACGGCGAAGAGCAGCCGAGGAGGACGAACAGTTGAACGACGGCCAGGCTGAAGGACTAGAAGAGGGTGAACAGGCTGACCAGGCTGACCAGGCTGAACAGCTTGAACTAGGGTGTACAAGTTGAACAGGAAGCTGAACAGGCTGAACAGGCTGAACAGACTGAACAAGTTGAACAACCTGAAGGGCCACCTGAGCAGGAAGAACGGGCCGGACAGGGTAATACGATTGACGGGGAGGAAACAGTTGAACGAAACGTGAACGAAGAACAGGGTGCTCAGGATGAAGAGATTGAAAAGGGCGTGCTGCCTGAAGGAGCCGAAAAGTCTATATCAGAGTCTGAACAGGCTGAGCTGCCTGCACAAACTGAACAACCAAACGAGCATGCTGAACAGCCTGAGCAACCTGAACAATCTGAACAGCCTGAACAGCCTGAACAGCCTGAACAGCCTGAAGAGCCACAAGCTGAACAAACCGAAGCGCACACGCAGCCTGAACAACCTGAGATTTCGGAACAGGCTGAACAAGCCTCGCAGACCAATGCGACCCCGTCCAGAGAAGGACAGCTCCAGCAGCGAATTCGCGAGTTGGAAGCACAATTACGACAATTCACCGAAGCCTCGCATGCTTACCAGAAGGAATAGCGCATAGGCGGACCGAAATCCGCCCCCGCAAGCAAAAAAAGTGCTAGCGCATCGGATGTTTAAATAACCCGCCGTCATACGATTACGTAAATCGTAAATAATCCAAAACAACACCAAGCTGACCCCCACTTGTTTTGGGGGTTGGCGGGACTCTCTATTCCTTAATCAATCGAAAAGTATAAATATCATCCCATTTTGCTTCCATTGAGTTCGCTTTTCACATATACATCACAAAGAATGCCAATTTCAACAGATACCAAATTCAAGCTAAACTCTGGCCACGAAATCCCAGCAGTCGGATTGGGTACTTGGTTGTCCAAGCCTAACGAAGTTGAGAATGCAGTAAAGGTTGCTTTGGAATCCGGTTACAGACATATCGATGCTGCAGCCATTTATCAGAACGAAGAAGAAGTTGGACGAGGTATCAAGGCTAGTGGTGTCCCACGTGAACAGATTTTTGTAACTTCCAAGCTATGGAACAACTCACACCGAGCTGAAGAAGTTCCAAAGGCATTAGAAAAGACTTTGAAGGACTTGCAATTGGACTATTTGGACTTGTACTTGATCCACTGGCCAGTTTCTTTCAAGCCTGGTTCCGTCTTGACCCCACTTGATGAACAAGGAATTGCCATCAAGGAAGAAGTTCCATTGGCAGAAACCTGGAAAGCAATGGAAAAGCTTGTCGAATCTGGCAAAGTTCGATCCATTGGTGTTTCCAACTTCAGCATCCACCATCTTGAAGAGATTTTGAAGATTGCAACCATCAAACCAGCTGTTAATCAAATTGAAGTACACCCATTCTTGTTGCAAGAAAAGCTACAGAAATTCCAAAAGGACAATGGTATTATTACTACTGCTTACAGCCCATTGGGTAACAATGTTTATGGAAAACCAAGAGTTATTGATGACCCACGAGTCAATGAAATTGCTCAAGCCCTTGGTAAGCCTGTTGCTAATGTGTTGATTTCATTTATCGTACAAAAGGGTTATGTGGTTGTGCCAAAGTCTGTTACTCCATCCCGAATCCAGAGTAACTTTGAAATCTTTGACTTGCCACAAGACGCTTTCGAAAAGTTGGAAGCTTTGAACACTGATACTCGATACAACGATCCTGTTGAATGGGGTTATGACATTTTTGGTGAACAAGGCGGTCATGAACAAGCTTTGAAGACTGCTCTTGCCAACAAGAAATAAATTCGAAATAGTTTGTAACATAGCCTAGGAAAAAAATCGGAAAATGGTTTGGAGTACAAATTCCGTGCGGCTCATGCCGATCAGGGTGGTTCAGATGTAAACAAACTTGTACCCCTCATCAACCGTTCATCCCTGTTCGTCTTTCTCTGGAGTATTTAAGTCATTCGTTTGGTCTGTTCCTTGCTTCGGTATACGAGACAGGATGCGCATGGGTCCACGAGTGATAACTTCGCGAAGCGAGGAAGATGCGACTGAAGACCTGAAAATGCTTAAAAACAAGCAACAAAAGTACTATCGTAAAGGAATTGGTACCCCGGTCGAAAGATGGGTGCTGGAACAGCAAATTGAGAGGGTATTGCTCGAGCTAAGGTGGCTCAGAGAACACCAGGCTAGGATAGCCCAAAGATGTAACGTCGAGAGTATCTAAGGGTAATGGCAATGGTAATAGTAATAGTAATCGCAATAAATCTGTATTTGTATTTGTAGTATCTATACCGTTTTTTTGCTTCTTTTTTTGAAAAAAGAAGACACTCCCCTGCAGGAGTGCGGCTCACCTAGAGTTGCAACTGGATATTACGACTACAAACAGTAACAGCTTAAATTTCCACAAAGAAGCAAAAACAGTGGACGAGCCTCAGTCAGCTAGGACTGCGATATACGCCGATGGGCGTAAATCTCATACTGCCTTGGGTCGTTTTTTTTTTCCGGGGTGGGGGGACTAAAAACAGGTCAAAATGCATGATATAAAATAATTATCGTCATATACCGATTCTAGGAGGATAATTGAGGGTATTTCTCTTGTATTTGAAGTGCATTGAAGGATAGTTTTGGTGTTTTCAAGAGTATGTTAGTTGCACGGCCGGCCGATGATATCGCCGCTAAATCATGGTGCGGCTCTCCGAAATACACAGACGCTGGGGAGTAGGCGCCGCAGGCACCGTTTTTTGCTTCTTTTTTTGAAAAAAGAAGACATTATTCCTCCCGGCGGTGTACTTCTTTTTTAAAAAAGAAGCAAAAACAGTAGACACTGGGCAGCGGCACCAGGACGAGTGCAGCCCCTTTGGGGGTCCAAAAGCCATGTTCCGGGAATTTCTGGCTAAAACAGAGGATATCATTAGATAGCACAAGCCTTGTTTCCAACAGCTATTCCGTTTTTTGCTTCTTTTTTTGAAAAAAGAAGACACCACCCCAAAAGTGAGTGCGGCTCCCCTTAGCACTAGTGCGGAATTCAGGGTAATCAGATTACGTAACATTGCAGTAATCGGAACGCACTCACCACTGGGAATCATCACCACTTTTTTCCACCTCATCAACTTCAACACACCAAAAATGTATGGCTTTCAGAGTCAAGGTCAAGGACAAGGCCAAGGAGGCCAGTATGGCAACCAACCAAACAGTCCTCCATTGCACCATCCCGTTCCACAGCATCCAATTCCACCATTTAGATCGCCACCTCCGGCAGAAATGCCAAATCAGTACACGCCACAACCTCAACAAGCGCAACAGCAACAGCAGCAGCAGGGTCACCAGCAATTTGGTGCCGCCGGTGGGTATGGCAACTTTTTGAGTGATCCTAGCACTCAAATTGGTATTGAGGTCGGCAAGAATGCTGTGAACTATGGCCAGGAAATGATCAGTAAAAACATCAACCAATACGTCTCGGTGACAGCGTTGAAGTACTACTTCCAAGTGTCGAACTCATATGTTTTGCGCAAAATCCTACTAATATTATTCCCCTGGAGACACAGGAGCTGGGTACGACAGACCAGACGATCAGACAATACCGGCGTGCAGGAAGGCTTTTGCACTGCCAAAGAGGACATTAATGCACCAGACATGTACATTCCGACCATGGCGTTCACCACTTATATCCTGTTAACTGCATTTCTACAGGGTATTCAGGGTAATTTCAAAGCGACAGTCCTGGGATACGTCTCTTCGAAAGCAATCGCATTCATGCTGGTTGAATTGATGGTGTTGAAACTAGGAACTTATTTATTGAGTGCAGGATCCAAGCTACTTGACTTTGTTGCATACAGCGGGTACAAATTTGTGGGAATCACCATCACAATGCTGATTTCGTCGTTTGTGCCTAACTCAATGTTCAAGTGGATCGTATTTGTGTACACCTCCACTTCCAATTCGTTTTTCCTGTTACGATCTCTGAAGTACATTCTGTTACCAGAGGTCAATGCGTCGGGATCAACACAGACCATTAACCACGGCCAACGGCAGCGACGAATGCAGTTCCTATTTGTCTACTCGTTCATTGTCCAGTTTGTACTAATGTGGTTTTTGATTTCGTAGGCTTAGCTAGTGAATCCAATGCAATCCCCCAACGCCGACTGTTTTTTGCTTCTTTTTTTAAAAAAAGAAGAACACCACCGGGAGACGCACGTTCTTATCTTTTAAAAAAGAAGCGAAAACAGTGCTTGCGGCGCGAGCCGCACACTGTGCGGTATGCAGTTACCGTGGCTTTCTTCGCTTTTTTAAAAAAGAAGCAAAGGACAGTCGACGAATGGGATAAAAAGACCCCAGTAAATCTAAGGGCGTCCTCAGTTTTAGTCTAAAAGGACCAGAACATCGTTTTTGGACCAAAGGGGCTCCACACATTGTGGTGCCAGCCTCGAAAAGTCACGTGCAAGCTGCAAAAAAGAAGCAAAAACAGTCGACACTGGGAGTCGAACATCACCAACAGAATGGACTACTATGAGCTTCTGGATATTCCGCATACTGCAGAAGAGAAGCAGATCAGACGAGCATTTCGTAAAGTCTCGTTAAAATACCACCCGGATAAGAACCCCAGTGAGGATGCAAAGGTTAAATTTCATGCTTTACAAGAAGCATTAGACACACTGTTAGATGAAGGCAAACGAAAGCAATATGACAACGAAAGGAATGCAACAATCTTACAGCGTCAAAAGCTTGAGCAGAAGACTGAAGAGCGTAGAAAGATGCAGCAGGATTTGGAGCGTAGAGAAGCAGAAGCTAGGGAGGAGAAAAGACCCAAGTTTGATAGCCACGAAGAAGTTCGAAGAAAGATGGATATTCAACAAGCCAAAGAGGATGACGAAGATGCTAGAACAGTCAAAGTGTCACTTCGAATACCGCAGTCTGAGCGTGAAATTGAGAAATCCATGTCGAAATTAGGCCCGGTTGAGTATATTTTGGTCGGCAAACGAACAGCGTTGGTTGTCTTTGGTACTATTCAAGGTGCTTACAATTACAAAACCAGCTTGTCATTGCTGGATAAGGATTATGCAAAGGCGACGTTACAACGTCTGCGAACTGCGGTTGCAAATGGTGCTATATAACAAGCTATCTACTGTTTTTTGCTTCTTTTTTTAAAAAAAAAGAAGACATACCCCTAGGAGGAACGTTCTTCCTTATAAAAAGAAGCAAAACAGTGCCTATCCAACCCCAGATGCGACTGTTTTTTGGTTCTCTTTATAAGAAAAGAAGACATGGCCCGAGATTAAAGTCCGCTAGCCGGAGTGCGGCTCACACAGCACGGCCACTCTACACGATGCCCTGGGCCAGTATATAGACGTAATAGTTTCTATAGCTCGATACAATCGTCAGACTGTTTTTTGCTTCTTTTTTTAAAAAAAGAAGAAAGCCACCTCCACGACGAGCCTAGGCGGTGGGCTGGCTGCCGATAAATCGTCGGAGCCTGTCGTCGTCTCCATTCGACCTCACCCACACAAAACACAATGATTCGTCTTGGGTTGGACAGTCGATCCGTCAAGAGAATCGTCAAATGCACCCTGGCGTCGCTGATATGCTACATATACGTGCTGATAACGCCAGTCAACGATGTGATGGGCCCATCGTCGTACGTGATTGTTATGGTAGCCGTGAACATGCACCCCGGGCGACGGTTCGGTGCCATGATCGAAGCAGTCGTGCTGGGCCTGATAGGAACGGCTATTGGGCTGGCCTACGGGATCTTTGGACACTTTCTGGCAGATGAAGTGCTGAAAGCTTATGGATTTCAGAACGCATTGGCTTTTTTGGCTATTATGGAAGTGATCATGCTATTTATTCACGGGTTTGTTAGAAGCTATTCGCCCCGGCTGTTTTTGCTAGTGTTTATGATTTTCCTCGTAGTTCATTTCTCGTTCCTGTCGAACCTGGGAATCGGTTACGGTGCACTGGCAAAGGATTACGCAGTTCCTATCTGTATGGGAACTGGTACCTGCTTGGTGATCAACTTGCTGCTATTCCCAGAGTTTGGTTCGTCAAACCTAGGCGGCAGAGTAGTGGAATCAATTACAAACTTACGCGGATACTTCAAAGACACAGTAGAGTTTTTTGTTCGTGAGAATGAACAGACACTGGAAGAATTGGTAGACTACAAGGTCAATGTTCGGCAGCAATTAGAAGGCTGTAAATCAGTCATGACCGAATCATTGTTTGAAATATCCTATTCGTACATGTCCCCGCTGGAATTGAAACCTACGCTGAAGAAACTAGCCCATTCAGCAGTTGCGTTCAATGCCATGATCGGGGCATGCGAATTAGAGTTTGCGCTGCTCGGGGATCTCAAAGATCAATCACGAACCTTGCAACGAGAGATTGAGTTTGCGAACAAGCATGTTTTACTTCAGTTTCTAGAGGGCGTCAAACAACCCATCAAAACTCTATCCGAAAGGATAGGAGAGTCGCTAGAGGCGATCGAAAAGTCAATTTCTTATGGCTATGACGTAGACTGTAACAAGGAGTCGATGCCTGATAAGGAGACTCTGAACAAGCTCGTACAGAGCATGGCTCAAGGGCTAGTGCACTACGATTATGAAATTGCTAATAGACTGGAAAACGTTCGGTTGCAAGACGACGTCAATACCGAAATGGAAAACATGCTTCTCCCTCGGGACGAGTTTTTCCTGATCTCGTCGTTTCTGATGAATCTACGAGAAATGGGAAATGTATGCATCAAAATGCTGACTGACTGCGATGAAATACTGTCGAGTCGAAAACGAAGAGAGGCCAAAGGGTTCTTTGGCCGTGGATTGTGGTTCTCTGGGCTGTCCTCCAAAAAGCTATTTTACAAATACCTTACAACAGGTAACGCAGAGGAGAAGGATGCAGACATTGCCAGTTTGAGATCACACCTGGACCAAGGGGACCCCAAAACTAAGAAACAAGCCGACATCAGAACAATTGTAGCAGACATTATAGAATTCCCATCAAGGTTCAAGCCACATTTACAATTTGCATTCAATTTTACACTTCTGCTAATGCTGGTTAGTTTCCCAGCCTTTTCGCCGAACTTACGACAGTGGTATACGGACATTAGAGGGGCATGGGTTGGTTTCACTGCCGCAATTGCATTAGAAAGCTCCATTGGGGCTACTACACAGATCTTTGTCACCAGAACCATTGGATTGACAATCGGATCTGCATGGGGTTATGCTACATATGTGGCAGGATCATGGGGCGGCAATTCGTACGTTATGGCAGTCATGATGGCTATAGCTCTTGTACCTGGGTTTTATGTGCTTCTAAACTCGTCATACCCCAAAGCAGGCGTGGTTTACATGGTATCGGCACAGATCGTGGTGCTATCCACGGTTCGACCTTCAGTGCCAGGAACCATTCTCGAAAACTTTTTGAAACGATGTCTCTCCATGCTGGTAGGGGGAAGTGCCGCATTGGCAGTCCAAATCACGTTTTTCCCCCTCAAAGCACGAGAGCAATTGGTCAAAAAAATTATTACGGCCATCCATTGCTGCGGCAGAATAGAAGATTACGTGGCCCAGGGCGTCACGGCATCATCCACCAAATTATCCGAAGGATTGCCAATTTATACCCCTTTGGAAGCCGATGAGTGTATAACAAAGCAATTTAAACGAGCAAAAGCTGCATTGCAGGCCGCGGATACCTTTAGAGAGAGCTCTAAACGAGAATTCCGCCTCAAGGGACCGTTTGAACCGTATGAGCAAGTTTATCGTGAAATTATATTTGTGCTGCATCAGATCTTGGACAAGTTCCAGAATGTGTCGTTCCTGCGGAAGCACTACGGATCTGCGGTATTAGAGGACCTGGGTCCGTATGTGTTTCTGTACCGACGGGAACTTTACGGATGCTTGTCGTTGACTTTACGGGCGGTTGAGCTTGCTCTGCAGACCAAATCTAAGCTTCCGCAGTACATGCCAAGTGCTAGGGTTGCGCATTTACGAGTTATCAATAGAGTTCGTGAGGTGCTGGCCTATGAGACTGGTAATAACAGTCGAGCCGCATCTCGGCGATCTTCATTTGTTGGAGCCGCACCGGATCAACAACAGCACCAAAATGAGGGGCTAAGCACCACCACTTCGACTACGACAGGCCCCCAGCAACCAGTGTTTAATCTTTATGATGACGAGCCGACTTTGTTTAACAAAAACTCAATGACTAGGAAAAAGTTCATGAGTTGGAGCGCAACAAGTGCTGGGCTGGAAGAGATTGTAGCTTACGTAGAGGAGCTGGTTTATCTGACCAAAATGGTGGTTGGAGTGAATCAATTCCGGTTTGGATTTCTATCTAAGCCTATAATGGACTCTTCGGGAGACACCGAAAATGACGATGATGATAACGACAGTGATGAAAATGACGAATTTGATGAAGATGCGTTGGCCATGTCGGACATGCCCAAACGAATGATTCGACGTACCTTCACAATTGTTGGTGATAGGCCACAGATTACGCAGCCTTTGGAATCTGGAGTTTCGTCTGGGGTTGCAACAACAACAAACCAACCACCGACAAATGCATTACAAAGAGTAGTAAGCAAGAAAAGAAACTAATCATCGATTTCAATTACTTCCGGCGAGTTACCCTTTGGCCGATTATTTATATGATTCTTTGTAGACTTTCTTTTACGAGATTGACGTAATGACTGACCCTGTCCTTGGAAATGCACATGACTCGTGTCTTCCTCGTTTTCACGTTGTGCCTCTTCCTGTTGATGTCTCAGCGGAACCAGCTTATATCCGAAAAACAATTGACCGAATGGCAAGTTTAGGGCTGGTGCATCTATGCCCATCTCTACTTGCTTTTCTGGCTCCTTATCCACTTGTTTACCACTGAGCTTTTGGCCCTGTCCCGAAAATGCTGTCTTGACTGTTTGTTTAGTAAGATTCTCATAACCAATCGAGTTACCCATGGTTCCCACGGGAGGGGTTTGAGTTCTTGAAATCTGCGAACTACTGGCTCCTGAATTGGCACCGGTGCTATTGTTAGCAGATGCCTTCGGCTCTTCGTAACCCACTGGCGGGGCAAAATCTACTTCCAAATCGGTTTCCACGACGCAAATACTATGCGAATCGCTCTCAGGTTTGACTTCTAGCACCTTGATCCCGTATACTTTGTTGTTGTACTTGAATTGGAACACATCGCCAACTGTTAAGGTAGTGAAATTTCGTAGTTCGTTTTCTAGCACAGCCTTTGGATCTGAAATGTTCAAAAAATCAACCGATTGCGGTTCTATTTTGACAAACTGTCCGCTTGGCAAGTCTGTAGATGCAATTTCCAATACACTACCTGGTGCAACAGCCAGAGTTTCCATCATCCATTGAGGCAAGTATGCTCTGCCTTCTTCTGCTGTAAACTCCAAAACCCCAGCATAAGTCTTCAATTCGGTCTCTTCTGCCTTCAGCTCAAACAACATTGGGTATGTAATGTGCAGCATAGTCAACTTGTGCAAACTCGATGGTGGCAAATAGATCTTGCCTCCATAGTTAGTCTCTTCTTTAGCGTTCTGCATCATTGCAATCGGATAGCATCTAAAAAACTGCTTGAACTGTTGCTGAGGTAATGGCATGCCACCAGGTCCTCCTGGGAATCCGAACCCTTCGTTAAACGCAGTAAACATGGGGATTGTTTGAGGGTTGTGTTTGCTAAGTGAATGTCAAGAAGGCTAGACAAGGTTATTGATCGTGGTATATAAGCCGGCCCAGCCTCAAAAGCAGGCAAGCCGACGCTTAGTGAGGCGAACAACAGAGCAACTGGCGACCACCTGGCAACCCGGGACGGCATTTTAAAGTCGAATTTGGTTGCCATGGTGATTGGGAGTTTTGTGCTGAAAACGCTAACACCATCGCGACTCGGACTTTTTTCAATTTGTTTAGACAACAAAAACATCAAACAAAATGGATGAGTACAGTGATGATGATCCAGACTATGTGGATTACGGAAAGTTTGGGCAGGATGACAATCAAGATTTGAGAGACATGTTTAGTGAGAGTGAAAGTGAAGATGATAAACAAATTTCCCATGAATTTATTCCGAATTATGAAAATAGCGAACTGCGAAATGCTGGTAAACCAAAAAAGAAAAAGCGTGGCGGTGGCCAGGTGTACCAACTGTCGGATGAAAATTCGCAGATTCTACAAGAGGCTATGGAGGCATATACCGGAGGAGACTACGACACGGCTATTGCATTGACAGAACATATCATCAAGTCGGAACCAAAAGTACTGCGAACATGGCAATTGTTGGGTGCGATTTATGAAGATCTAGGCGACAAGACGCGTGAACTGACAGCTAAAATGGCTTCAATGCATCTGGACAAGAAGAACCGTGAAGGGTGGATTGAAGTAGCAGAGCTCAGTTATAGCTTGGGGTTTATTGATCAAGCGTTGAAGTGCTATCAGCTGGCAGCCGGGCTTGATGAAGAAATGGATGAGGATTTGGCAATGTTGCGGGTGGAGTTGTATGAGCAAAAGAATCAACCGGGTAGAGCTCTTGACTTGTTGTACAAGCTGAGGAGAAACAACAAACAGGATAAAGACCTGCTGACCCGAATAACGCACAATTTGGTGAATCTGAACAAGATCAACGAAGCTATTCAGTTGTACGAGGATTTGCTGAGGAAAAACAAGGAGATTGAAGACATTGAGAATGCTCAATTGCAAGAATTTGGGCTGTCTGAGCTTAACATTTTGGCAGAACTGTACTATCGACAAAACTCGTTTGAAAAGGCCATTTCCACAATCAAGCATGTTAGCAGATGGCTCGCTGGTAGAGAGGACGAAACATACTGGGACTCCTTCCAGGATGATACCGAATTCTTCAAGGAACGGCGGGTCAAAGTTGCCAAGTACCAAAAGAGCGAGTTTAGAGATCAGGACGAGGCTTATGATATTCCAATTGACATTCGAGTCAAGCTGTTGACATGTCGAGCCAAGATGCGAAACCTTGCAGAGTCCAAAGCCCATCTGAAGTATCTCAGGGAGCTTTCGCCGCGGGAATACGAAGATTTGTACTTCGAAGTGGCCAAAGTGTACCAGGAGGTTGGCGAATTCGAACTTGCTCTTGATCTGTTTTTGCAACGGTACGAAGCGCTTGGTGAGTATGACGAAGACTGCCTAATGGCACCGTATATTGCTCGATGCTACCGAGAACAGGGATTGGTAGACGATGCAGTCTTCTGGTACAATATGATCCTGGAAAGCGATCAAAAGTCCGTAGAGATTCTAGTAGAACTAGCTGAGATGTACGAGGACAACAAAATGTCGGAAGAGTGTCAAAACGCACTGGATCAAGTACATCAATTGAAGGAAGAACTAGCAGAAAAGGAACGTGCACAAAAGGAGAGGGTCGTTGAGGGTCCGGATGATGACAGTCATGCGTTCATTACACACAAACCCCGAGCCAAGTACAAGTCACGAAGAACTCCAAAGCGGATGAGCAGAGATGAGCGAGAGGCTGCAGCACGTAAGGAAGAGCAAGCGGTTATGGAAAAGTTTGCTCTATACAAACGGTATCACGAGCAAGTCCAGAAGGGCGACGATTCAGCCATGTCGTTGTATAGACGACGAATGGTTGAATTGTATGGTGTATTTAGCGCACATAGGCGATTCTTCCCGTCCAACAAGTCGCAAAAGTATGCAGGAGAGGGCCTAAAACGAGGGCGAACTGCCAAACTAGGCATTGAAGAGCGGATTCAGCAGATTAGCTCACGGCTGAGAGATACAAACCTTGAGGGCGACGACGACTCGAAGGAAGTTCCCACCTCGTTTCGAGGAGTTTCATTCGACGACTGGTTCGAGCTATGCATGCGGTATGCATTGCTCGAAGCCAAGGAAAACCGAGATGATCCCCGGAAGGGTTTGAGCGTTATTGAGCAGTGCCAAGGCGCCAATATCTTCCATAACGACGAATGGAAGCGGGAGAGGATGGTGCTGGTGTACGGATGCTGTGCACTTTTATCCGAGGATGCGGAGTCTATCAACGAATATATGCGATACCTGGGCAATTCCCATCAGTTCTACAACGACCTGTATCGTCTGTATCCTGCCATGCTGAGCTCGGGGGCCTCGTCACGGGAGTTCTTCTTCAACAACAACAACCAAAAGTACTTCATGCGACACATCAAGGCCATTGACGGGCTTGTGCAGAACAAGCAAGTGGACGGAGCAGCGCGAATCGTGAATGAAAACGTCAAGGTAGAGCAGATCAATCCGATTTTGCTCACAATGTATGCCCACATCATGCTTGGCGGGCGATCGTTTGTGCCTGCACTGAAATATCTCATGCTGGCCAGCACCGTATGCCCCAACGATGCCACCATTCTGTTTACCTGCGGCATATCGCACATACACCGAGCAATGCAGCGGCAGTCGTCTAACCGTCATTTGCAAGTCATGGAGGGGTTGTCGTATCTCCTGGACTACCGCAGGGTCCGAGCCGCACAAGGTGCGGCCGAAGCTCAGGAGGCAGACTTCAACCTAGGTCGGGCGTTCCACATGCTCTCGCTGGGGTCTCTAGCGGTGAAGTTCTACCATCGAGTGCTAGATGGACCCACTGTAGGCGATAGGCTCAAGAACCGCGACCTGAAGCCCAACGCTGCGTACAATCTGCACATTATTTATTGCCAGTCCGGCAACAGGCGGCTGGCCCAGAAAATCATCAATAGCTACATAACTATCTAGGCGTTCTTCTTTTTTAAAAAAGAAGCAAAAACAGTAATATACGTAATATGTACCGGGTGTACCGCTTTTTGCTTCTTTTTCTGGAAAAAGAAGACATGACCCTCCCGGTGGTGGTCTTCTTTTTAAAAAAAGAAGACATGATCCTAGTGTTGACGTTCTTCTTTTTTAAAAAAGAAGCAAAAACAGTGCCTGCGGTGCAATTCGGCCTAACGTACTATAATAGACATAAATTAATAAATATGATATATAAAGCCCGTCTAAATCAGGTAATCGGGTATATACGACTCGCTATCGAACTCGTACAGGTCAATGCCTCCCACCATGTTGTCGCACAGTGCCACGGCCAGGTTCTGGGCAGAACGCACGCCCGGGGTCCAGCTGATGCCGGCTATCTGGCCAAAGGTATCAATTGTCTGGCACTGATTGTACTGGTTTCGAGTGTCAAACACTTTAACATAATCAATTGGCTCGCTCATCGCAAGATAGTTGCCAGTCTGGTCGTACTGCAACGACCTCACTGCACCATTGAGCTGTGTAGGAAGCACATGCAATGCATCAGAGGATGGGAATCGCAGGTCATACACCCTGCAGGTGCCATCCTGGTTGCCAGTGGCTACATACTGGGTCTGAGGAGACCATGCACATGCAAATCCAAAGTCATAATGACCACAGAGTCGTATCCTTGAGGTGGTAGGACAGCGCAAATCCACCAGATGAGAATCCATATCGTCACCGACCATCAACCATTGGTCAGGATTCGATGGATTGTATGCAGTACAGTTTATAGGGTATTGATATTCGTGCGTGGCAAATACTTTGTTCGTGGTAGCATCTAGTTGTCTAACCACGCAGTCATTTGACGCAATCAGTATCTTGTCCGAGTCATACACCGAAATATGGTTTGTAATAGCATTAACGTCAAACGATAGTTGTCCCTGGATCAGTGTGTCTGTTGTCAAACCCTTGATGGCATACTGACCTTGGATGCCTCCCACGACCACCATTTGTTTATTGGCAGCCAATGCACTTGTCCTGCCACAGGAACAAGACTCATCCGACTTGATCAACGTGGTGGTCTGACCATTCTGAGGATTCAGGCGAACCACGTTGTCGTTTTCTGAATAAAAAATGTCATTCTGACTGGTTGAGCAGGCCACATGCCGTAATTGAAAATGCGCCAATTGCGGCCGTGCCTGCTTGAAGGACTGTTTTAATTTCAGTATCCGCTTCTCCCTTCTCCTATGATTAATACCAGAATAAATATCGCATGCAGTGAAACCAAAGATTGCATCCCTTGATTTGCGTAATTGTAGTCGTTCTTCATTAGTAATTTGTGTGCACTGGGTACCCGTCAGCTTTGTATACAGGTCCTGAGAAATATCTCTTCTAAATAATGCCACTCTCAGAAAGCTGTCGAATTGTGGAGAAAATGCGTATTCGTCAGTGTCCTGGATGTTATCCAGATATCTAGCATAGTATTCCATCATCAGCTGGTTTCGAACATGATCATTGTGTCCAACTCCATGGCCAATGCCATCAGCCGTGGAGGTACCTCCGCTGTCGTTGTCGTTGAGCACCAGCTCTGGCATGATCATTAATTCCTCGTTGTCGCCATCGTTATCAACGACTAATGGCAAATTCACCATTGTCATTGCTGCCAAATCGTACAGTTCCATTAGTTTGCAAGCTCTTCAGTGAAATGCACTTCCAGGACGGCCGTTGTGGGAGGTTTCGGTTTAACCTGTCTCTGTCCTGGTGACTTTTCCCTGCCGTGCCTGTTCTGTTCTAGTTTGTGCCTTGCTCGGACGTCGGGGTCGGTGTCGGCGCACCACCCACGCCAGCCAGACACCGGCCGGCGGCAACTGTTTTTTGCTTCTTTTTTTAAAAAAATGAAGAACTCTACCCTAGGACCATGTCACCTGGTGCTGGAGGAGGATCAATGTCGAGCTCGTCTAGGGTCATGTCTTCTTTTTTTTTAAAAAAGAAGCAAAAAACAGTAGACGCTGGGGAGTGGGTGGTGGTCGGTGCGTCGGAGCGCGATTAATATTATTTACGTAATTATACATCCTCTATTACCTCGTCAATTTCCCTTAATGCAACAGTATTATCGTGTAGATTCAGTGGGACCGGATCCTTCGTGACAGACATGATGACTTTGGCCTTGGCCTTGGCCTTTTTCAGTCGCTGGCTAAATTGTTCTACGTCTTCCGGGGAATTGGTTAGCGGAATATCGCATATAAGCTTGTGTAGCTGATCCAAGTGTTTTGTTAATTTGTCATTCTGTGGTAAGCGGCGCCATTGCGCCAATCTTCCTTGTAATATTCCTAACGTGACGAATCTCTGGAACCCGGTTTGGATGCCAAACCCTTTTCCTTCCAGGTACCCAGCCTGTTTTCCGTCCTTGACGCCTTCCTCGTATCCATCCTTGTAATAGCTGTGACCTACCAGTTAGCTACACTAGCTACACTAAGCAAACTAAACAAACTAACATACTCTTCCTCTAATGTTAGTAATGAATCAAATATGTCCATTGTACTGAGTAGTTGTGTCGTACCAGAAATTTTTGGCCCAGAATATTGATCCCAATAGCTTTGACATTTTTCAACACCACTTAAAAGAAATGGAACAGGCATTGGAGCAAGATGTCGGTGTCAAACGTAAAAGGAAAGTGGCCGAAGGTTATGCTTCAGATTCAGACGAAGATGCTGCAGAGTACAGAGAGCGTATAGCCAAGGAAGAGAAAGAGGAGGAGGATGGCATGTTTGGTTCGGAAAGTGAAGACGCAGGGGACGAGGCGGAAGAGCCGTCTAATGAAGAACTAAGAGATGAATTTTTTAAGGAAAAGGATACAATGGACGATAACTACGATGATGAAGAACGTTATGAAGGTGATCATGATAGAGAAAGCGATCAAGAAGACGAAACAACCCAGGATCCTTACTACTTGGACCCCGAGTCTCAAATGAAACCGAGCAAACAAATGCCTAGAATTGAGGGCTTCAATCTAGAAGACGAAGAAGGGACATACGATGAGTTTGGAAATTACGCAAGAAATGACGTTAGTGATGGTGAGCACCAGGATTCGTGGCTGCAAGGCGTTAACGATAAGCAGACTATCAAAAAGGCAGCAGCCGCAGCAGCCGCGGCTGAGGCACCCACAACGACAAAAGGCAAACGCAATAAAGAAGATGTCCTGCATGCACTGGCACTTGAGTTGGATACTGGAGAGACCCCGTTAGAGGCATTGGGGCGACTGAATAAACAAAAAAAGACGGACAGTGAAGCGAAAACAAGCATTGAAACAATAAGCGAATGCGCTAATGAACTACTAACAACGACAAGCAATGATATTTATGAATGGGAAAGGGAGAAGATTATTAGAGAATACACCAAGATAACTGGCAAGTCCATACAAATCAAACGTAAGCGCAGTGCGAACGGGAACGACAGTGATAAAGAATGGGAGTTCAAATGGACTGAAGATGGCGAAATCCAGGGCCCGTTCACGACCCAGCAAATCATCGAGTGGAAAGACTATGGCTCGTTTGGGGACTTTAACGTAGTTATCAGAGCAGTAGGGGAAGGGGACGACGAATTCAAAGATCTAAATAGTGTATTTTAAGTTAAAATGCCATTGTATTATCATGCTCAATACCGGGAGTAACACTGGCAATAAATTTTAAGAATATCACCAAGTACTGGTCGACCCTTATGGACTCGGTCTCCTGAGTATCTTTGTGGTCGATTTCTTGCCAGTCTTCCTCTCCATCTCCATCTGCCAGACCCACCTTGGCAATGCCCTCAGTGATTTCACTTTCTTGGAGTCTTGCCTCCGCTCGATCCAGTAGAATTCTCATAACATTAGCGTGCCGACAGGGATGAATGGAAATCAGAGTCAGATTCTCCTCAAATGGAGCATTTTCTATAGTGACTGTCTTGTCTTTGTAATCTCCCATAATATCCTGGAACATCTCATCCGGTGCCAGAGGATTGCCTTCAGCGTTGAACCCGCTCAGATAGAACTTTGGCACTCGATAAGCAGTGGAGTATGCAATATATAAATTATAAGTTCGCGATGGCTTGTTGGCGGTGTTAGTGTATACCTGATCGTCATCATCCTCGTCTTCTAAGTCGTTTTCCTCCATGTCGTCGATATCAACGATCTGCTCTTCTACCTTTTTGTTACCACCTTGTTGGGCCTTTGCTGATTTCTGTACCACCCAGCCATCGTCTCCTTCACCTTCTTCTTCAACCGTGACCTCTTCGTCTAGGTCCGCGGTCCGTGTGTGTGATGGGACATGTTTTGTGACTAAATACTGCTTGTCTTTAGGTAGATAGTCCTTCTGTTTGGATGGCGAGCCTGAGGCCCAGGACCAGGTGGGAAACTTGTATACCAGGTAGTCACCGGCCGTAACAAACTCCTCTGGGGTGATCTCGCCCGTTTGTTTGAACGACGATACATGGCTCACTGGAGTCAAGTACTCTCTCAATTCTCTGACCTTGGACAACGTAGAACTAAGCATGTTGTGTTTGTGTTGTAGTAGTGGAGTGGATGGCGAACTGATAACTAACTAAATCAGGGTATCGCGTGACGGCGGACGCATTACCCGGCTTGCGCGGGGTGACCGGCGGGAGCCGCTCGGCGTGCGGCGCGGTGCGCGGAGTGCAGGGGGAGGTGTCTTCTTTTTTTAAAAAAAGAAGCAAAAAACAGTAGACAGAACATGAGCTTAGGGTGGTGTCCTTCTTTTTTAAAAAAGAAGCAAAAACAGTAGACGCTGGGGGAAGGGCACCAGCTGATGTGGAACCATTTGGGGGTCCAAAAACGATGTATTGAAGAAAACTGTGGATATCATCGGATAGATTGGAGCTTATTATTGTCAATTGTTTACTGTTTTTTGCTTCTTTTTTTAAAAAAAGAAGAAAGCAACCCGAAACGTTACATCGGCCACGGTCCGGCTCATGGGGCACCAGGTGAGGTGCCGGGCCGTTTTAGCGAAAACCGTGACCACCATTAGATACACTGGGGTGTGTTGATTCCATTCGTCTACTGTTTTTTGCTTCTTTTTTTAAAAAAAGAAGAAACCCACCGCAAGAGTTACAAGCCAGTAAGCGTGACATACACGTGACACTGGCGCCGGCGGCGTCGGATGTTCGGCGACCTCGAGAAGCAAAACAAAAACAATAGATACACATACAATACATGCCATCGCAGTGAGTGAAACGAGTATACAGACACCAAAGACAGAATTTCTCATCAATGGCCATTCGACATCGGGGCCGCCAAGCCGCCAAAGATTACGAGGTGATAGACTCCAGCGATGCCTCAGCTTCCGAGTCGTCGTATCCTCCAAGTGACTTCGACCCGTCATCGACACACATCGTGACAGGTGCAGCATCGAAGAGACCAACGTCGTCGTCTTCGCAGCACCGCAAGCAACTCAATCGTCCTCGTCGTCACAGCCATCACAAGCGAAAGCCAGCTTCGTCATGGTCTTTTGCTGAGTCCAAGCGGTTCATTTTCTTGTTTGGTATTGTGCTGGGACTCGGGATTGCATGGTACACTGCTCAATCGAACGATCTTGTATCGCTAGATGCATTGTCAGAGCTCTCGCTAGACTCGCTGATGGATGAATTCCGTGACATGCTGCCCATGGGAGTCGTGAAGGAAGCTAGAGATATCGAGAAAAAGCACCCAGTGCTGAGCGATTCCTTTGCTGTGGGTAACCATTTACGAGAACAGGGCCTCAAGGCAAAGCATCCAGTGGTGCTGATACCCGGAGTTATTTCCACAGGACTAGAGTCCTGGGGATTGGAAGGCTCTGAAGACTGTCCAAGCCAGCCATACTTCAGAAAGCGATTATGGGGCAGCTGGTACATGTTGAGATCAATGTTGCTTAACAAAGAGTGCTGGTTGAAGCACATCATGTTAGATCCCGAGACTGGTTTGGACCCTCCTGGGTTCAAGCTGAGAGCTGCTCAGGGCATGGAAGCAGCAGACTTCTTTGTGCCCGGGTACTGGATATGGAACAAGATACTAGAGAATTTAGCAGCGCTGGGATATGATATCAATTCCATGAGCGTAGCGTCCTACGACTGGAGACTGGGATACCCTGATCTAGAACGACGAGATGGCTACTTTAGCAAGCTGAAGCGTCAGATTGAATCGAACAAGCGGAGCTCGGGTGAGAAAGTGGTGCTGACTGGGCATTCTATGGGCTCTCAAGTCATTTTCTACTTCCTCAAGTGGGTGGAAGCTGAAGGCTACGGTAATGGTGGCCCAACTTGGGTCAATGATCATATAGAAGCGTTCATAGATATTTCTGGGTCCACCCTGGGGACGCCCAAGGCTATTGTGGCGCTCCTGAGTGGCGAAATGAAGGACACAGTGCAATTGAATGCACTAGCTGTGTATGGACTGGAAAAGTTCTTTTCACGACGTGAAAGAGCGGACATGCTGCGAACGTTTGGTGGTATCGCAAGCATGCTTCCAAAAGGAGGAGAAGCAGTCTGGGGAGACTTGTTGAGAGCTCCAGACGATGGTTTTGCTGGACAAGAGGTGTCGTATGGTAACTTTATCCGATTCAAGGACCCTAAATCGTCGCTTTCTAGTAGAAACCTTACTATTACAGACTCCATTAACTATGTATACGAACAAACACCCGAGTGGTTCCGCAAGCGGTCCGAAGAGTACTACTCGCATGGCATTGCAAAGACTAGAGAAGAGGTGGCAAAAAACAACCAAGATTCCCGAAAATGGGTCAACCCACTGGAGGCAGCTTTGCCTAATGCTCCGGATATGAAGATTTACTGCTTTTACGGAGTGGGTAAGCCAACCGAAAGGTCATACTACTACCAGGAAGAGTCGGAACCAGAGACCAGTAAGTTGAACGTTTCGATCAGCATCAACGATCCGGAAGCAGTCGTACTGGGAGAGGGCGATGGTACGATTTCGCTAATAACCCATGCAATGTGCCATAGATGGAAAGATGCCAATAGTAAGTTCAACCCTGGTGGTTCCAAGGTTACGGTGGTTGAGATGCTGCATCAACCTGATAGATTAGATATCCGAGGTGGGGCCAAGACGGCTGAACATGTAGACATCTTGGGCAGAACTGAACTCAACGAGCTTGTTCTCCGTGTTGCAGCAGGGTTGGGCCACGAGATTGAAGAGAAACGAGAAAGCAATATTGAAGATTGGGTTTATGATATTGATCTCGGCGAATAATTTACTAATTAGAGTTAAGCTACAACCTTGCCTTCTCTTACTGCTTTACCAGTCTTTTTGATAGTTTCCAAAACCTGGTCATAACTCAATGAATCGTCAGTTTTAACGTTTACTAGCTGAGTGTCGAGATTGATATTCAAGTCTTTGACTCCATCCAGCTTTTTGAGCACTCGTTCCACTGCACCCGAGCATCCTGAATATATAAAATGTTAGCTTATATGTCATTAGATTACAATCTCACTTACCAGAGCAGGACATGGCAACATTAAATTGAAATTCGTGAGCAGACATAGTGTGTAGTGTGTGTAGTGTACAGTTCTGAAATCTAAGGAATTGTCGTTCTATTATAAATATGATCGGAAGATCGGAACCTCCAGTTCGCGTCATCGATTTGTTATTTTGCGCACATATTTTCTCAAAACATCGCACACGAAAGACATTGTAGCATTGTAGCGTAATCATGGACCAGGAGCCAATGTCGTCTCCTTTTGTGGACCGTCCACAAAGGGACAATGATTATACCCAGGGCCGGAACCAGGATCAGGATCAGGACCAATTGCAGGAGCGAATTAACGCACTAGAATACCAATTGAACACGGAGAAATCAGAACGTGAACAGGATCGACTATGGTACGAAAAGAGCATACGAGATTATGAGCAGAAAATCAAAGATGAGGGCAGCAAGAAAGACGAGCTAGAGAGTAACCAAGAGTTTCTGTACAACCAGCAGCTGAAAGCGACCGAAGAATTGGAGTCTATCAAGGAGAATTTTCGAATTGAACGGGCAGAGCTAGAGAATCAATTGCGACAGTCCAAACAGGATGCTGATAACGCACGAGACGCATTGGACGAATTTCAGGCTTCGGCAAGAGCAAGTGAGAGTACACAGGCGCGAGAATTGAAGGAGTTTAGGGCCCAGAATGATTCTCTGCAGGCCTCAGTCAAGGAATTACAGGAGGAGCTGGAACTTACCGTGAAGAAACTGGAAGATAAACAGAATACCATTGTAGAGCGAGAGAGCGAAATTAGTGAACTGAAATCCAATGCCATGAATGCAAAAAATTCAAACGAAGATTACGAGAATATGGAAGCGGTGCAACGTGACCTCAGTGAGCAGATATCCTATACGCACCAGTTAGAGGACAAAATAGCCAAGCAAAAGGAGCAGATCAAGCAGCTAACAGATTCGGATCAGCTGTTGCAGGTGATACAGGAAGAAAAGGATGGACTAGCCAAGAAAGTAGAGCAGATGGACGAGCTGCGACAACGGGCAGTGGATGCAGAAATGAAGATTGTGCAACTGGAACAAGAAAAACAGAAATGGGCGTCGTATCTGGAGAAGGACGACAACTTTAGCACACCAGAAGATGTGGTGAGAGCTTTGATGCGGGCTCGTGTAGAGAAGATAGGTCTATTAGATCGGCTTGGGCGATGCGAAGCTGAACTGTCTGCCAAAGATGTGAGTGTAGTTGACGATACCAAGTCTAAAGAAGAAATTGAAGAATGGAAGATGAAATACGAAAAGGAGGCAACACACCGGGCTCGAATCCAGCGACAAAAGGATCTTACGGCCAGAGAGTGTAAGTTCTTGAGAGACCAAATGAGCAGCTTCGACACTGAAGAGCAAATGCATGGCGGAGAAACCTATGACAAGTCTAAATCAGCTAGAATCAGCGAACTAGAGGCATTGCTTGACGAGTCACGTAAGGAGGTAGACTCGATATCCAAACAATTGGCCGAAAAAGAGGGTCTTGTAGTGAACTTGAACTCTCCAAAACGTCGACCCCGGCAATCGGATATTCATGACGAACGATTGTCCGAGGCTCTACGAAAGAATAGAAACTTGCAGAGTGAGCTAGAAACTGCCCACTCTGAAAAGAGCCAGTTTGAACAAGAACTGAACGTACTACGACAGCAGATAGCCTCTCAGGAAGAGGCAGCACAGTCCAAGCATCGAATCTTGGAACTGCGGGCGAACCCAACTGCCAAGTATGAAAAGATCAAAGCCAAGCAGCTCGATGTGTTGCGAAGAGAAAACGAGGATCTACAGAAACAATTACACGATTCTCAGGGCAATGTCAAGATGGTTCCAATCTCGGTTCTTGAACGGACCAAGAACGACATTGAACAGCTTGAACGTCAGGTTCAAGACCAGAAAAAGTCCAAAGAGCGACTTTCCAAGGTGTATCAAAAGCTATCTACAGACTTACGACAGGCCGTGTATGCGTTGGTGGGTTACCAGATCGATCCTCAACCAAACAAAAAGGTCAAGGTCAAGTCAATCTTTTCGCATAGTGAGGACGAGGTTCTGACATTCATACCAGACCCAACGTCCAAACAGCCCAAGTTTGTGGGAATCGAAGAGTCGTCGTCTCTCACACAAGAGTTTGACAATCTGGTAACGTTCTGGGTCAAGGAGCGAAAAGATATTCCGTGTTTCTTGGCAGCATTAAACCTGGAGCTATATGATAAGACTACAAAAGCAGCTAGATTCTAGATAATTCAAAGTCAAGCCTTGAACTTTTGCGATTGCAGGTAGTTCAAGTCCCGCTTCATCCACCTGTACCACCAGTAGGTAGGGACGACGGTTGCGGCATGCCACAGAGCATGGGCATCGAGCACAAAAGAGACTGGAGGAAAGTCGAATAGTTCGAATGTCATTCCCGCTGTGATGGCCGTCACAATGTAGAATGGCCACAGCGTCCAAGCTCTGTGCCGCTTATGTTCTAGTTTTTTATAGGATCTGAATGCATGATATGACCACAGAATGTTTTGGATCATACCCACCACTACTCCGAAGGCCATATTGTATGTGTATGAGAACCGAATCAACGACAGGTATCCCACATGGCACACATAAACACCTATACAGAAAGCAGTGAATAGTTTACAAGCGGTGGATTTCTCGGGCAGATCCAACCGGCATAGTCTGACCGTAGACGAGTAGAATCCATACAGGATAGTTAGTCCTGCCGAGAAGTAGTCTAGTCTCTCGGTCAAGACAAAATCCCGGATGTGAAACACTGAGCTCCATATCCAAGCGTTCATGCCAATGAGTGCAAAGACTACGTAGAACTTTTTCATAGGAACATTGATTTCACTCCTCAGCAGCATCTGCAGTCCCTGGAAATGAGGGATGAAATTTAGCACCGAGAACAGCACACTTGCTGGTTCCTGGATGCCGTACATTCTGATAAATGGCCACTTACCGTGGTATTGCACCACGTCCAGCCCTTGGCTCAAGCGTTCCTTCGTGTTGATCCGCTGGCAGTTGTAGTCGCAATTCTGTGAGCAGTCCCAGAACAGCAGTCGCAGGTGAAGTGGCAGCTGGAACGAGGTCTCTGGGTTCGATCCGCAGGTGATAGACTCGCACGACGAGACGCAGTTCTTGAATGCTGGCTGTCTGTCGCCCACCGAGGCTGCGGATAGTGCGAGCAGCGTGGACAGCGCCAGTATGAAGCCCTTCATTGTTCAATTGTTCAGGAGGAGTGGATGTTGTGTCGCGACGTCGGGACCGGCAGGCGAACACAGGCCGAGATCGTGATCGTGATTGTGGGGGCGCCGCAGGCACCGTTTTTGCTTCTTTTTTGAAAAAGAAGGCAGTATCCCTCCCGGTGGTGTTCTTCTTTTTCAAAAAAGAAGCAAAAACGGTGCCTGCGGCGCAATTCTGCCGGTGGTGTTCTTCTTATTTAAAAAAGGAGCAAAAGCAGTGGACGAGCCGCAGGAGCGAGGACTGCGATATACGCCTACCCGCGTAAATCTCATACCGCCTTGGGGGTGGTCGTTTTGGGGGGTCTGAAAACAGGTAAAACTGTGTGATATGAAATAACTATTATCGTATATCGATTCTAGGAGGTCAATTGAGCATATTTATCTTGTGTTACAATTGTATTGGAAGATAGTTTTAGTGTTTTCAATAGTACGCTAGTTACACAGCGATGGTGCGGCTCAGGGCCATTCGACCGCTTTTTGCTTCTTTTTTAAAAAAGAAGCAAAAACAGTCGACGCTGGGGAATGGACGTGTGTATTGCTACATAACTACTCGGCCTGCCGCCAGATGCGCACCGTGTGGTCGTCAGACGCACTGGCCAGCATACAGGGCTCGACGGGGCACCATCGAGCCGTGTTGATAGGTGCGCTGTGGCCCTGGAGAACGTCAATCAGCTCGCTCGTGAACCGGTTCCAGATGTACACCCCACAGTCCTCGCTGCCGCTGATCACGTACTGCTGGTTGACACCGCCAAACGCAGACCGAATGTAGAACTTGTCCTGGAGCTGGCCAACGTACTTGCGCACAATGCGGCGCGATTTCAGGTCCCAGAGGTACAGGTCGCCGGGCGTGAGGCTCACGAGCATGTGCCAGTCGCTACTGATGTCTATAGAGGTCATGGTCTTGCCAACATGGATTTCGTTAGTCATTTCCTTCGTAGTCAGGTCGTATATGGCGATTGTGTTGTCGTATTTCACAACAGCAACTTGATTGTTGTCCGGCGTCAACGCCAGGTTCATGACCCGAATGTCATCCCATTTGTACTCAATTCCGCCTCCCTTGTTCCACAGAATCATCTCGTGGTCTGGGCATCCCGTTAAATACTGGTCATTGTTGACCCATGCACAGCAACTGATCACATCCTGGTGTGCAGTGGTGTTCTTGTCGGCAATTTGACCGTTGACTATATCATACATCACCTTGACCCTGTCTCTGCCTCCGCTTATTAACGTACTGTCATCCTTAGACCATGCTAGCGAGACTACTCCCTGGGTATGCGAACCTTCGAATTTCCAATGCTCTAGCCATTGCTTCTGCTCCATGCTGTACTTCCATACTTTGACACTGCCGTCTTTAGCTCCAGTGGCAAGTATCCGACCTCCATTTCCAAATTCCAAAGCCCATACTTCATCCTCATGTGCCTCTATCACTTGTTTGGCTTCACTTGCAAAAGGTCCACCACCACTACCAGACGCTGCGCTATCTGTATATAGACTATAACTATTATCAGTACTACGGTTGGTGGTCATTGACTGGTACGCCTGCACCTGCTTTAATAGCATGGCAAGTCTATGTGGAGGAAGCACCAAAGTTGGTGATAAATAACCTTGTAACTTGTGTAACAGTTCCTTTCTAGTCATTCTGAACGAACTTTCATCGCCAACAATCACCTTGGATAACCGCTCAATCTCCACATGGCGATCCTTAAACTCCATAGTTGCAAGCTTGGTTCGTAATATATTCAATGCCTTTTCCTGCTGGTTTGATTCTACCAGCTCTAGATAATGCTGACGCCGTAATGCGAAAATGGCCTGGATCTCATGATCACTATCTAATTCTAAACACTTTACAATATCCTCACCTTGTTCCCATTTGCCTGATAAAACCGCTTGTCGTAGTTTTGTTATTGGTGGCGTTTCGATTAGACATCCGCTATCTTGCTCCAGCCTCTGAGCAACCTTGGTGTGGCCCAGATCATAGAGTGCTTGGATCAACAACCGGGTTATCTGAGTTCGATCGAATCCGTGGTAGTCTGTTGTAGTCGTAGTACTTGTTGTAGAAACTAGTTCATAATGGTTCTGATGATGCTGACTAGAATAGAGTTGTTTGACCTTTTTGCGTTTAGCTGGGGGACCTGTATCGATATCGTCTGAATCCTCCAGCTTTCTACCCTTTGAAACCGAAGCTGTGTTATCCATGCTATTCATGGCTTTCTGATTTCTAGAGTAGTAGTTGAAAAAAAAATATTATGAATGTCGGGATATATGTGAATATAAATATAAATACAACTCCCTTATCCTGACTCTTATCCTTATTAAAATAGCTGGTTCCTTGCTTAAATTGTTAGGGTGCGTTTTGTGTGATACAACTGACTGACTTACGGACTCTGGTAGTGGGCCAGACCTTGACTTCACTGCTACTTGTAGCACCGGCAATTTCTGCAGTGGCAATCATCGGTCGGATAGCACAATCAGAATCAGGCAAAGGCAAAGGCAAGTCAGCGGTTCAAAGTCCGATTTTGTGGGCGTGTTCGCGTGCTTTGAGAGCTTGCGTGCGTGTGCGTATCGGAGCACCAGAAAGCCAGGAGCCAGGAGCTACAGGAAGCCGCGCATGAACGTACGTCCTAGACAGACGACAAACCATAGACGATAGAGTAAATGACAGATAGATCGCTTTCCACACCTATATACGGAGTATTTGTTCCTATGGGACTGCTTATCGTTGGTGTTGGGATTATAGACTACACAAAGATGCATTATGGAGTGATTATCGCGGTTATTTTGGGGGCATTCAAGTTCTGGAGAGGTGAACCAGTCTCGATACTCCACAAGAATGACGGGTTCAGATTCCAGGAGGTGGAGCTGGAAAGCGTGACAAATGTGACACATGACACAAATTTGTATGTTTTGAGTAATCATGCAAGGGCAAGGCTAACAACTCAAGATAAAGATATTCCTTCAAGCTACCCAAAGAGAATGACCGGCTGGGATTGCCGGTCGGGCAAAGCATTCAGGTGGAGTGCAATGGACAGGTACGCAACTATTGTCCTATCGGTAGTACAAACGAGGGATCTTTTCAGCTATTGATCAAGACATATCCAGAGGGTCGGGTATCGAAATATATGGCCAGTTTGCGCCAATATCAAGTGATCAAGATTCGACGTGACCCTGATGTTGGACCTGACAGGCGCTTCCACTACTCGCCGAATATGGCGAGCCACTTGGGCATGATTGCGGGTGGGACTGGCATAACCCCCATGTTGAGTATCATAGACGCTATTGTGAAGAACCCCTACGATACTACCAAGGTGTCTTTAGTCTATGCCAACAAGTCTGTCGATGATATACTATTGAAGGAGGATTTGGATGAATTAGACGCCAAGTATCCCAACTTCAGTGTTCACTATGTAGTAGAGCACAGTCCTGGGACCGGCAGCGAAGCATCGCTTAGCGAGGGCTACGTAGACGCGGAGATCGTCGCCCAGCACATAGATAACGACGCTACGATTCTGGTGTGTGGCCCTCCTGCCATGGTTAGCGCTATGGAAGTAGTTCTCCCTGGAACTCGCACCCACTTTCTATAGGAGTAGTATAGCCAATTGTCTGATAGCCTCCCCACTCCCCTAGTGCCTACATTACCCTAGACGTGGCTTTCTTCTTTTTTTAAAAAGAAGCAAAAGCAGTAGGTGAGCCGCACCATGCCCTGTGTAACACTTTCGATAGCTTTCTTCTTTTTCTAAAAAAAGAAGAAAAATACAGTAGACAATTGGAATCAACGGACCTCATACTATCTAGTAGTGCTCTCGTTTCTCTCAAGAAAGGGCCGGAGCATCGTTTTTGGACCCCCAAACGGCTCCACATCAACTGGTGCCTTCTCCCAGCGTCCACTGTTTTTGCTTCTTTTTTTAAAAAAGAAGAACGCTGTCGGGAATGATACGTCACTTCTGTGGAGGAAATTGAAGCTAAAAAACAGTCAAAAGTATCCATCCGATCGTCCTCAATCCAATTGCACCATCAGTTTCTGCTGATAACGCCTGCAACATCGTTTTTACCCCTCCCTCCTAAAGGGGCTTCACTTCACCTGGTGCCCTAGCCTGTCCAGTGTAGGAGAATATTACCCCAGGCGTGGCTTTCTTCTTTTTTAAAAAAGAAGCAAAAACAGTAGACGAATGGCACAAACAGACCTCAGTGTTTCCAATTCTACCCTCAGTTCTCTCTCAAAATGTCCAGAACATCGTTTTTGGACCCCCAAAGGGGCTCAATTCCATGTGGTGCCCAAGCTTTTATGCGCAGCAAGTGAGCCGCACACTGCCCTGAATAAAGCATGGTAATATTTCTTCAATTTTCAAGAAACGAAGCAAAATATTTTGGACAATTGGAATAAACAAAGTTCAAGCTATCTAATGGAACTCTCAGTCTGCCTAGGAAATGACCGGAACATCGTTTTTGGACCCCCAAATAGGCACCACAACTCGTGGTTCCCCAGGCTGAACAGTCCCTTTGAGATCCAAATGTCACGTGCGAGGAATGCTTTCTATGGAATGGTATCCTCTTTTCTCAACCCCGGCCGAACACAGTAGACGAATTGAATAGACAGACCTCAGAATATCTGATGATGCTCTCGTTTTCCTCACCAAAGGGCCAGAACATCCATTACAACCCCCCCCCCCCCCCCCCC